>CAMZMU010000125.1:14758869-14985418 GCA_947311845.1 Poa pratensis | reverse complement strand
AATGACACACCATTAGCGGATATCACATGACCAAGGAAGACAAGATTATCCAACCAAACTCACACTTGGAGAACTTGGCATAGAGGCGGTGTTCTCGAAGTCGTGTCAGAACCAACGAAGATGTTCGGCATGCTCTTCATCGGTTTTGGAATAACGAGGATGTCATCAATGTAAATGACGACAAACTTGTCAAGATAATCCATGAAGATGGAGTTCATGAGCCTCATGAAAGTAGCTGGAGCATTTGTGAGACCAAAGGACATGACGGTATACTCATATGAGCCATAACGAGTAACAAATGCCGTCTTTGGATATCCTCCTTTCTGATCTTGATCTGATGGTATCCTGACCTCAGATCCATCTTGGAGAATACCGTTGCACCAGCTAACTGATCCAACAGATCATTGATGGAATAGGATACTTGTTCTTGATTGTCACCGCATTCAACGGTCGATAGTCAGAGACTAGACGAGGCACGGTAGAATCCCTCTTCTTGACAAAGAGTACCGGACAACCCCAAGGTGAACTGCTAGGCTGGATGAAATCCTTGCTAACAGCTGATCAATTTGCTCTTTCAACAGAGCCAACTCTTCCACCGGCATACGGTAGGGCTTCTTGGAAATTGGAGCGTACCGGGAAGTAGATCTATGACAAACTCCACACTTCGGTCAGGAGGCATGCCAGGCAATTCTTCCGGGAACACATCCGGGAAGTCACACACCACGTGTATGTCCTGGATTTCAGGAGGGGATTCGCCTTCCATAAAGCAAAGGAGGATCTCGGGTGAGTTGGGTATGATGAGACGGAGGTCTTGATAGTGCAGACCAATACTTCACACTGTCACCGGAAGAATTGGTCACGGTGACGGTCTTGGCAGCACAGTCGAGATTAGCCCGGTATTTGGCTAGCCAGTTCATGCCCAGTATGACATCAATGCCACTTGACCTCAGAGCTACCAAAGCGAAAGGAAAAGAGTAGTAACCGATAGTAATCTGACTTCAGGAGTAACCCCATCGGTTTGCCATTTGGAGCCAGGAGTGGCGATCACCAAGGGACGCTCATTTTCTCGAACGGTATTTTGTGGTCTTTTGCAAAAGCTATGGATATGAATGAATGCGATGCTCCAGAATCAAACAAAACTGTAGCAAGATTGTTGTTGATTCGTAGCTCACCCATAAGGACGCCGGGGTCCTCTTCAGCTTCTTCAGCAGAGACGTGGTTCAGGCGACCACGCACAATAGGTCCAGCCTTGCCAGCTGGAGTGGCAGGGGCTCGTGCAGGTTTCCGTGAGAGGTGCCTTCTGGGGGCACTCCCTGGAGTAGTGGCCAGCCTGGCCACAGGTGTAGCAAGTGAGTCCAGGTGGAGCAGGTAGCATAGGACGGTACCCACTCCCGCCTACCCCAAGTGTCGAAGTAGTGGGGCGCGGAGGTGGTGGCCTGTATCCGCGGCTCTCGGCATGAATGGAGCACGAGGACACGCTGTAGGGACAAACACCCTGCGCTTCTTGCTCTCAGAACCCGAGGAACTCTGGTGGTCCCCGTGTGCGGGCCTCTTGGAAGCCTCAAGTTCCTTTCTTCCTTGCTCAAGAGTAAGAGCCTGGTTGAACAGCTCCTGGTAGGTCTGGAACCTGAAGGGCAACAACTCATAGCGGAGCTGCGGCGTAAGACCCTTGCGGAACAGCTCTTGCTTGTCAGCATCATTGGTCACGTCCCTTGGGGCGTAACGAGAGAGATGGTTGAACTCACGACCATAAGTGCGGAGGTCCATACGTCCCTGTTGCAAATCCAGGAACTCCCTCCTCTTCAAATCCATGATCGGCTGGGGAATGTACTCCGCACGGAAGGCAGTGCGGAAATCAGCCCAAGTGAAGACATGGTTGGCTGGAAACAAAGCCACATGGCTTTCCCACCAACAGCAGCAGCACCAACCAAGAGGTAGGTGGCAAAGTTGACTTGCTCGCCACTGGGACATGCAGCGCGGAGAACTTGCGCTCCAAGCGCGAAGCCAATCATCAGCTTCCAGTGGCTCCTTAGCATCAGCAAAGGTGGGTGGCTGCGAGCGCAGGAACTCAGTGAGAGTGTTGCAGCCATTCCTCTGTGCATTCTGCTGCACCAACTGCTCAAGCAACGCTCATTGCGCCCACGGTTCTCCTCAATGGCCATCAAGACCTGAGCCATCGAGGGTGGTGGCGGCAGATCATCCTCATCATTGTGTGGTTACCGCGACCTCCGCCTCCTCCTCGAGCCATTCTGGAGATTTGACAATGACACAGTTAGTATCTTTCTCCGAATGGTCGAACAATAGCATTAGCGTCTACTCAAGTACACAGACTAGGGACGATAATACATTGTGTAACAATTAACAAGGAATCAACAAGATAGAACTTGGGTCAAAGATCAGCATCATGTGCTACTAGCGAGAGATGCAATGGTTAAGGAACCATATGATTCAACACACTCTAGTTGGCACAATCCGGGACCTTATGTTCAAGTCCATTAGACTCGGTAGAAACATCTGAGTTGATTTGGGATTGCAACGCAGCGGGAGCAACGGACACATAACACTAAAGGTAGAAACCAACCCCAGTGTTATCCTAATAATTTTGAAGTAACAGGAGAGAAGTAAAACTTTAACTCAAATCGAGGTAAGATTGCTCCGAGATTAGAGGGTAACCAGATAAGGAGTAAAAAGAATCCTAAGATGGTTTTCACAACTCATTTTTAGGTTAAAATATTTTCACAAACACTAGACTCAACGTCGACCAGTAGAAGGGTTTCCTACAGGCAGTACTGCTCTGATACCAACTTGTGGCGCCCCGACCCGACTGCTATACAGTGATGCTGTGTGTCACCGGTTAAGCGATACAACCGGAGGTTACGGGTTTACCAATCCCCGGCCAAAACCTTTGGCAGGCGTTGCTCGGAATGGATCATCGGCAACGCAACACCCCGATTGATGCCTTAACACAGGCACAACCCTCAATGCATAATAGAAGATCAAGACTTGTGGAACAACTGGCACATCACAGACTCTACGACACAAATCATTATAGTTCAACTCTTATAATAGAGAAAGATAGCAAATTACAACCAGAGGTCACAGACCCAACATTACAACATGCGGAAGCGAATTAGGTTGTTCTAAACAACAAGATCCAAATATGGCCTAAGAGGCCTACAGATAAACATCCAAGCGCCAGCTGTTCCGGGATGTCCCAAGCTGCCACCTGGGAACCCCAGACTACTCGTCGACGTCCACAAAGAACCCACCTTCGAGGTCGGTGAAGTCCTCCTCTGAAACAAAACAAACGACGTTGAGTTCGACGAACTCGCAAGATTATATATAGAGCTTTAGCTCGATGAGGCTTTCAAAGTTTTATGGCTGTTTTGCATAAAGCTGATTTTATTTATGAAAACATAACTCAATGGCATCGACTAATCAGAGTATTTTAAAAGGGGTAAGAAGTAACTCTTTTCTTGATCACCTTTCTCATCAACCACCCATCATTGTACCTGTTCTACAAAGGCACCTCCCCGAATCACCCTCGAGGAAGTCACCTTGCTCTTGAGTGGTACCTTTAGTACCCAGTTTTTAATCATTCCGTTAAAGTTATTCTATGGTCTTATCGTCCTTTCCCAAGTTGTCCGTAACCGTGGACACGGCTTTTCGAAAAGATTTAACCCTGCAGGGGTGCACTGTGTTTACCTTCGGTACCGTCCGGCTCATTGCCTACACGTAGCTCTCTTCCGGGAAAGCCGGCTGAGTGGGAACGGTTACAACCTTTACCTTGCTTGAGACTAACCCAGGATCATCAGTGAGGACGGGACAGGTTCAGTGCCTCCAACACTGATAAGGATCAACATGATCCAAACGGTTTTTAGGCCCGATCTTTCACGGCGAACCAAGAACAGCAACGTTGGATCGATGATATCAATCCCACGCAATGCGCAAACAACTGATCGAAAACGATCAGCAATCAAAACCGACAACTCCTCGATAACGGCGACCCATCTTGGGTAAACCCTTACGATATAACTCAATCTTACATAATTTCAACCCTCCCTTACAAATACTGACCCAGGCTATTTATACTAGCATAGCCGACTTGACGTACAAACAAACCAACGAAAATAACAAACGTACTAGATTTAATCTAACAAGAAAATGGAAACAAAAAGACACTTTCCTAACGTGTTGCACTTGGACTCCTGATTGGTACGCCTCCTTAATGCACAGAGGTGGGCCCCATCCAACATTGCTTAAGGAGAATAATTCTTGTAACTTCTTGACTGGTACGACTCGGTACAAATATTTCTCTTTGCATGGAAGGAATAGAAATAGAAATATTTTATGAAGCACTTTCCTTGCAAACCACCAATCAGCAACACTCTCTCTCCAGTTAAAATCCCAATAGGAGTCATCCATACGAGCAGCCTTGGGGCTTGGATATGCATGGTTCGATGGCTGATATGTACCCAGTGCATCACATACAACAGCAAATATATGAGGCGCCATATCATCCTCCTCTCCTTCAGGCGAAATCGTCCTCGGTTTCGAGTCATCTTCTGCAGCCATAGCATCATCAACAGATTGCACGTCCACAGCAGGTTTGTGAACAACAACATGATCTGCAGAGGAAATAGGAGCAACACAAATGCTAGAAGTGTCCGCCACAACTATAGGCTGAACAGACGTAACAAGAAGTGCAGCAGCTTCGACTTCCTTCTTCTTCACCTCTTTAAGCTCTCTCAGTTGTGCTTTCTCTTCATCGTTCTTTTGTTGAAGCCTGTCGTCTCTCCAACTTTTGAACAGAACCATATTCATGGATAGCAAATTATACTCAGCCCGACCACACCGAACAACATATTTATAATGCCAATATGTGTGATCGAGATATGGAATTGTTCCGTGTTCGGTGTACCATGGTTTACCCAGAAGCAAATGACACGATACCATGTACACTGGAATAATATCGCAACAAACCTCCTCGGAAAATGTGTCCATACGAAATTGTATCTTGGTCTGTTGGGAGACGGTGAACTCGTTGGAACCCCAACGCAGAAAATATGGTCGCGGATGTGGCGTCATCGGCAACCCTAACTTCTCCACCATCTCGATGCTAGCAGCGTTGATCGAACTCCAGTGGTCGATCGTCATAGCACACACTCTGTCCCGCACAATCGCCTTTGTGTGAAACAGTTTATCATGAAGGCCTCTCTCTTCGAGCCGAAAACCTGCTGACATGACGGACATATCATCCATAATAGACGGCAAAAAGGAGTAGCCGCGGCAGAACATTGTGTCTTCCTGGAATAATTTAGTCGACAACCAGACTCTGGCAGGAGTTTCAGGTCACGACAATCAGCAGAAGAGACAATAGCAGTCAGCGGCAAATCGTCACAAAACTAGCGAGTATAAGACTTGTAGATCGATCGGAGTCCTTCTCGATGGAAGACACAACCAAGCAGTACGAGCAACCAATTGAGCTCACGTCAATAGCCAAGAAATCTGAACGGATCTCACGTACCAAGCAAAAGCAAGCTGCCTCGATCTGGTCACCGAGCGGAATAGAAAAATTCCTTCAGAGTTCCTTATTCCCAGCAGCGATCGATCTCGACGTATACAATAATATCCGATCCAAAGAATTCAGCAGACAAAAAACTCCAATAGATTAGTACGGCGACAGAGCTTCAGGTACTAAAACCCGACGCCTCCAATCCAAGATCAATACCGGTGTGTTGGCAGACGCCTCCGGTAGCAACTTCTCAGCAGATCAAAAACTGGTGTGTTGGCAGATCGTCTCCGGCAGCAAACTTTCAGCAGTTAAATCTTAGAACAAAAATCGCCGTGACAAACCCGACGAATCTGATGCCAAGATGATAAGGATCAACGTGATCCAAAGGGTTTTTAGGCCCGATCTTTCACGGCGAACCAAGAACAGCAACGTTTGATCGATGATATCAATCCACGCAATGCGCAAACAACAGATCGAAAACGATCAGCAATCAAAACCGACAAGTCCTCGATAACGGCGACCCATCTTGGATAAACCCTTACGATATAACTCAATCTTACACAATTTCAACCCTCCCTTACAAATACTGACCCGGGCTATTTATACTAGCATAGCCGACTTGACGTACAAACAAACCAACGAAAATAACAAAACGTACTAGATTTAATCTAACAAGAAATGGAAACAAAAAGACACTTTCCTAACGTGTTGCACTTGGACTCCTGATTGGTACGCCTCCTTAATGCACAGAGGTGGGCCCCATCCAACATTGCTTAAGGAGAATAATTCTTGTAACTTCTTGACTGGTACGACTCGGTACAAATATTTCTCTTTGCATGGAAGGAATAGATATAGAAATATTTTATGAAGCACTTTCCTTGCAAACCACCAATCAGCAACACTCTCTCTCCAGTTAAAATCCCAATAGGAGTCATCCATACGAGCAGCCTTGGGGCTTGGATATGCATGGTTCGATGGCTGATATGTACCGGTGCATCACATACAACAGCAAATATATGAGGCGCCATATTAAACACCCTGCCCGTGGCCACTCATTTTCCTAACACCACATTCTCATTTCTGTCTTGGCCACCATCTCCACGCACGCGCAAATGGAAGCTCAAACTAGAGGACCCTGGCTAGCCCCGCACAAGTTAGTCGGTCGACGAGGGCTCCATATACCCCACCGAAAGGAAGCGCGCTCATTCTTGTTTCAAGAGGTAAAGAACTCGCACATAGGCGGCAAGAGTGAGACAAAACACCACCATACCAAAGTGGCCTCTCATCCCCACCTTTAAGCATCTTATTACCTGTTACCACAATTTCTCCACCATCATCCATCCATCTCATCACCTGTTCCCAACATGAACCATCCATCGGACGGCTAAGCAACAACATAGCATAGTTAAGTATTTCAGGCCAACAATACAAAACTATGGATAATAGGAGGGAAACAGGTATTGGCATCGGAAACTTAATGCAACTATAGGATACTCTAATCCAATAAAATTGACATTTGGAACCGCATGCAATATTATAGTGGAGGAAATATTTGTGGAAAATAGGATAAGACATGCTCAGAGGGGGGGATTACGCTTGCCTTGCTCAACGTGCTGGTAGTACGGATCGTCGGGGTATTGCGGTGTAACCCCGGCTGCTTGATCTATCGAAGCATAATAACGGAAGAACAATCAATCACCACACAAGATTTAACCAATGCAATGCGCAAACACATGATGACATGCCATTTTACATCCCAGGGATGAGGATGATTCAATCTATTCAACTTAAACGGAGTTCGGATGCTTAAAGGGGCGCATCTCGAATATACCGTGGAATGAAGTAATGACTCATCTTTACTTGTTGATGGGAATAGATGAACCCTATTGTTAACTTGCATATGAATGACATGCACATGTGAAAGATGCATGGTTTAGGTGATTAAACATTCTTGTAACAAGTACTAAGAGTGAGATGAAGATTGATTTGCATTACAGTTGAAACAGGTTAAATTCGAGTATCCAGAATTAAATCCGGAAAATTCCGGGTCTGGTGCCGGGAGCAATCCGGTTTCAGGTCCGGATTATTCCGGGTTTGGCACCGGAAGAAAATGAATCCGGAATTATTTCCGGGAGAATTCCGGGTGTATACCGGGTGAAAACGGTCGAGTCCAGTAGCTATTTCCTTAACCCGGAAGAAAATCCGGAAAATTCCGGATTTTGTACCGGATTTCCCAGTTCGACGGGAAGAAGCTACTGCTACGGTGATTCCATGAACGAGAGGGAGAGGGAGGGGACGGAGGTGTCCCGCAGGTGCGTTAGCTCACCGGAACTCGTAGGAGAGGTCGGTGAGGTCGGTGGTGGACGGCAATGGCCGGAATCGCTTGGCGCGGCGGCGGCCGTGGTCGGGGAAGATGAGGACGGCGCGGTCGATTCTGGGCTTCCCGGCTCGATTCCTCCGGCGGAGAAGGCGAAGACGACGCGGCGAAGCTTTTGGTAGTCTTCGATTTGGACGGGGGAGCTTCAATCAGCGGCGGTGACGGCGTCCATGGCGGCTCGGTGGTGAGCTCGCGGGGAGAGGAAAAAATGGAGAGAGAGGGAGCAGGTGAGCGAGTGAGAGGAGCAGGTGGGGGCTCGGAGGAGTGCTCTCCTCGCAGGTGAGGGCGGGCAGGGGGCCCGGCGCGGCGTGTGCACGCGGGCACGGCCACGGCGACGGCATGGCGCCAGTGGAGGAGAGAGACGACGACAAATTGCGAAAAAACCCTGGCACATTTCTTCCACCACGGATAGGTCCTTTCCAGTTTTAATTATAAAACCGGTGACTTTAGTTATTTAATTGAGGCACTTAGACATCTCCAAAAATTAGGACAAAATTTGGGGAGGCTCCCCTTAACATTTAGAAGCTCCACAATTTTTGGTGTCTCCGAATAAAATGTTTTGCACAACTGTTATTCATAGGGTTTGTATAAGGTTAATTTCCAAAGTGATATTCCTTTAGCAATTTGAAGTAAGTGCAAAAACATCAATTTTGAACTCTTGGAACTTCCTTGACAAATATAAGATGACGAGATACTTTGTTTTGCAAGTTTGAGTGCCTCCATTGTGTTGAAGTTTGGTAGAGCAAGTTTGGCATTTGGGTTTTACAATGTTGCCAAATCAATTAACATGTTGTTTAGCAATTTTAATATGGATGCCATGATGCAATGAACACAAAAGCGAAAATTTTACACAGGTTTTCAGGTTCTCAGACTTTGGGGCTGTTACACAGGCCTCGGGCACGCATCAGCGGTACTACCGCCCCCAACTCAGTGGTACTACCGCCCCTGCAGAAAACTGAAATTTTCAGAAAATTGTTTTGGTCATATCTTTTGATTCCGGACTCCGTTTTTGGTGTTCTTCGGCTCGTTTCGAAGCTACGAACAAGGCCTTCATCACCATTGCGGAAGATCCACCATCCACCACCACCCAAAATCCGTGGGAAAGCACGACACTTCTACAACAACGGGTGAAGATCGTCGATGAAGGTATAATCATCACGAATCTTTTCCCTTGCCATTCCTTTGAAAGCCACACTATATCCTTGCGATTACCATGTCCTATTGAGGCTAGCTCTTGATGTTTGCTTGGCTTTGCACAATTGTACCGTGTAGTTTCCGAGTGACCGTTGTATGCGCTAGTTCATATATCTTATATCTTGTGTTGGCATCAAAAGAAGTGGGTGTACAAAAGAGAAAGAATCAAAAGAGCAAAGAGCAAAAAGCAAAAAGAGCAAGAAAAGAAAAGAAAGAAACACCACTTGCTATATCTTGTAGGAAGCGCGCAAGCTCGATGAACATCTAGTAGGTGGTACTTTTTGTGCAAATCTTGTAGCCCACCAATAAATTGCAATCGAGATAGTGGCTCTCCTTGTACTTGTGCAACACGAGCTTATAGTCTTCGCTAGGATCATATGTTTCTTTAGCTCACTTCTTGGTTGTATAAGTCCCATTTATCTCTCCGCGCGTGTGTTTCCTTGAACTACATTCCTATTTTTTGAGATTGACTTGTATTTGCTTTGTGATCATTGTGGTTCTCTACTTGCTTTGACAACATCTTGGTTTCCGGTTGGTTCAATTTTCTTTCCACATACCATACCTTCCTATCCACAATAAGACGTGTGTGTTTTGGAGTTTGTGTTTGGATCTTTGAAACTCAATCAACTCTATTCTTTGTGTATTGATTCCTCTTGGCATGGTCCACTAGTTCCAATACTATCTTCAAGGTGAGGTTGAGCTCTTAGTTTCCATTCTACCCATATATACACTTGTCTTGTGCGCTAACATGTCTAGGGAGAGCGAATCAAACTATGGAGACCAAGATGATAACGAGTACACGATGAGTCACATGGACTATGATGCCTCATGCAAGGACATGGGGGATGACTACTACACCGATAATGACCCCCATGACATAATGGAGCATCACCAAGACTTCCGCTACCACGACTACGACTCCACGAGCGTGCATGACATGATGGATCATCACCAAGACTTCCGCTGCAACTACTCCGACTCCGACTATTCTAGCGTCCACGACTTGGAGCGGTACCACGACGTCGACAAACCTTCAACATATAGTATCGACTCCAAGTACACACGAATTCAAGACATGGAGCGGTACCATGACTCCGACTACACAAGCTCCAACGACAATGAGGCGCAAACTCCCTCACATGCCTCAACATATGGTACCGACTTCGACAACAATGACATCGTGGACCGCCCCTACTATGACTACAACTCCGATGACATGGTGGAAAACGTCTAAGACTACCACTCTTCATGCATGTGCGACGACATCGACTACACCTTCGACAACATGCAAGAGGAGAGGACGTCCATCACCACCATGCTCAAGAGCGGCACCACCAAGCGTCATGGCACAACCTACTATGGTTCAAGCTCAAGACGGAGCAACGAGAAAACCACCATGCATTCATCCTATGAAGCTCCATCAACTTCAAGAAGGCGTCATGAGAAAAACATTGCCAAGAGCGCCAAGCTACGACATTCTACATCAACACCAAGATGGCGCAACAAGAAGTGCAACGACAAGGCCAACCCAAGCCAAGGCCCATCTAGCTCAAGAAGACGCCACAAGAAAGATGCCAAGGTGGACCACACCATGTCCAAGCTTGAAGACGACATTGACACACTCGCCAAGCTTCGGAACATATCACCAAGTTCGAGTGGGTCCACCAAGGACTTTCGACGACAAGCACGCCGACGTCGACATGAGTAGAAGCATCCGAACGACTTTCGACGCCAATTCTCCTCTCAAGAACGCCAACGCCGACATGAAGAGAAGTCAAGATGGATGGCAAGCCATCAAGCACCTACACCTACACTCCAAGTTCAAGGTGCAACCTCCACATCCAAGATGGCGGCAAGTGCACATCCTATGGTGTCTCCTTCTAGTGTTGATTCTATGTTTGACGAGTTCATGGCCGACATCGACAAGTTCTTTGAGCAAAGTCACGCGCACGTCGACGCCGCAAGAAGCATGGCAACACTTGTGAGGACACAACCAAGACGACGCTCTTCTCAACCACTTCTCATGATACGGTCCCTACACCAAGTGCCACCACCACAATGGCCCCCATATGGGAAGATGAAGACCTCCTATGCGAATGCCAAGTTGGTGAACAAGACGGTGACCACGGAGATGACAAGTGGGTCGAGCATGGGATCTTCCCTTCGACCAAGGAGGCGTGCATGGAGTATGCTGTCACCTATGACCATGGGCCAAGTGATGATGATGTCAAGCATGGGATGTTCCCTTCGACAATGGAGTCGAGTGATGATGCCCCTCTTATGGCATTGACCTTTGGAGGCGACGAAGTCGAGAAGGTTGAGCATGGGAGTTTCCCTTCAACCATGGTGGCGTATGGAGTTGAGGAAACCGAGCCTGTCCCTATGAGCTTGTGTTATGAGTTGGTACCAATCCCATGTGAGAATGAGAGCCACTTAGCCCACTTGAGTGAGAGTGAGAGTGAGTTGAGTGCCTCCAACATATGTGAGTTTGAGTGCTTTCACTTTGAGGGACTAAGTGATACACCACTTGAGTTGAGAGAGGTAGTTGATAGGTCTTGTGAGGCCATTTCGATTTCTGACAACTTACCCTTTTCCTCTAGTGTGTTTTCTCATTGTGTGCTAGGTTCTATGGATGATGAGACGCCACTCCTCGACTTGACGGTGCTTCAAATGGAGAAGATGTACATGGAGGATGATGATGATGCCACCCCATGTCTACTTCAAGATGAAATAGTTGGCTACATGGAAGCCCCTACTACTTCAACACCTACTTCTCATGAGCGGGACTACAAAGGTATGGGTGTTGATGTGACCATGATCCCGCTAGTGGACATGATGAATGTTGATTGCTTGCATGAATTGGATGATTCTCTTGATGTCACATATGAAGCTTTCTTATTCCCTTGTGATACCTTGCCTAAAAACAATGTTGATCATGTGGATTATTCTATTAGTTATAAAAATGTCATTCACTTGTTTTGCAATCAATGTTTTCACTACTCTCCCTTCAGTGCCACCAAAATGATGAATACTTGTTCTTTCAAATGCTTGGTTTGCAATGATGAGCCCTCGATTTATAATGAGATTGCACCCATAGCTCTCTCACATATTGGAGATTTGTCATACTCTCTTTTTGGACCTTGTTCCATCCTTCACTTTGCATTGTGACCACCCACATATGTCATATTTTACAATTGATTTTCATGTGGTTGGTGATGTGCAAATGAAGAGACACTTCATGATGGATGATGTGTTCATGTACCATGCACACAACTTTTTCATTTGGTCTTTTGTGTGTTTTGGAACCCGCATGATATTGTCAACCGCAATTGAGCATGAGTTGACAAAAAGAGCTCTTGAGAGCATACACTTGAGTTGTGAATCGAATCCGGCTCCAATATCTTTCCCATGTTTTCCATCAAACAAGTTGAACAATTTCTCTTGCTTTTGGTTTGTTTGCAAACATGTTGGTGATGTTGGTTTTCCCTATGGCAAGACAAATTTCCCAATCTTTCATATGAATGATTTATGTGTTGCAACAACAATGATGAACAATTGTTCTTTTAAATGGCGTGTGTGCAACCATAATGACATTTTGAGCATGTCTTGTCATGAGTGTGTTGGTTTCTACCCATTTGGTGTTGCAACAAATATTTCAAAAATTTGCTATTTCTTATGGTTTGTTTGCACCCATGATGATATTTTGAAAATTCTTCATTGTGTGTTTTTGCCAAATTCTTCTCTTATTGCATCAAGGATGATAACAAATTGTTCTTTCCAATGCCTTGTGTGCAATAATGATCTTATAGTTCAAAATGAGATAGCTATCATGGCATTCTCACATTTTCTTGGAGTTTTTGTGTTTCCACATTTTGAAGATGTTTCATTGGATTGTTTGCACATTGACCTTGCTTATGCATTCACTTTCATATATGTGTGTTGTGCTAATGGTGCTATAACAAAGAATGGACATGTCCTTCATGATATGCTCCTCTATTTTGCACACACATGGTTTGCTTGGTCTTTGATGTGTAGGTCGTACCTTTGGATGAGCCTCCATGAGTTGCTTCAACCAAGCATTCCTATGACGGAAGATCTGGCAAGAAGAGCACATCGACATCTTGCTAAGGTGACTTCTGAAAGGATAAGGATGTCGACTAGAGGGGGAATAGGCGATTAAAACTTTTCCGGTTTAGGCTTGATAATTGCTGAATAAAACTAGGTGTTTAAATTAACAAGCGAACAACCTAAATAAACTAGGCTCACCTATGTGCACCAACAACTTATGCTAAGCAAGACAAGCAACAAGGTGATAGCAATAGAATACTTCAAGCACGAAGGCTATCACAATGTAAAGTGCATAAGTAAAGAGCTCGGGTATAGAAATAACCGAGGCACGCGGAGACGAGGATGTATTCCCGAGTTCCTCCTTTTTAGGGGAGTACGTCTCGTTGGAGAGGTGTGAACCAACACAATGGTCAACAACCACAAAGGTTTCACCTTCTTCTCTGATGAACCGCACCACAAAGATTTGGTTCACCTTCCACTATCGGAATCCTTCAAGGCGGAAATCTGGATCCTTTCAACAACGATCCAGGGCACAACCCACAACGGGATTGGGGGCTCCCGAACAGCTACAAGTGACCACACAAGGGTCTCAACCACCACACGGGCGTCTAGGGTCCAAAGACCCAAGAGTAACAAGTTCACAAGCTTTCAACTTCCACGAATCCTCGTGGAGAGCACACCGATGCAACGAAGCAATGGCAAGAGCACAAGTGCTCAAATACTTCACTCTCAAATCCCGCCAAAAGCAGCTAATGCTTATGGTGGGAGAAGAGAGGAAGAACAAGGTAGGAGAAATACCAAGAACTCCAAGATCAAGATCTACTAGGTTCCCCTCACTTAGAGGAGAGATTGATGGGTGGAAATGTAGATCTAGATCTCCTCTCTCAAAGATATGCAAGAATCATGGGAGGAATTGGGAAAGGGGCAAGCTTTCCAAGGTCAACAATGGAGGAGAGAGAGTGGGAAAAACATGCTTGGAAGAGCTAGTTGGCTGGAGGTAGGTGGAGGGGTATTTATACCCCTCCCATAAAAAGAGCCGTTGCAGCCAACTTACTCCGGAGACTCCGGACCACGGAGGCTGGAGACTCCGGCCCGGGCGGAGACTCCGGACCAAAAGGGCGGAGACTCCGGATGCAGAAAGGGCAGAAAAATAGCCGATGCAGGAAACTTGCCCCGGAGACTCCGGACCACGAAGGCCAGAGACTCCGGCCAGGGCGGAGACTCCGGGGTTACTTCGGACCAACTCTGGACCCCTATACGGCACGCGCCAACGCCTGGAGTAGAGAAACTTCGAAAGAAAGGGACGGAGACTCCGGACAGGAAACCACGGAGACTCCGGACCCAGAGGTGCGGAGACTCCTGTCCTGGCACCGGAGACTCCGGTCAGGAAAACCAGCAAAACAGCAAAGCCTGAAATGCAATAACTTTTGCAAGGAAGCTCCAAACGAGATGAAACCAACGAGATTGGAAACCAATGCAATAATATTAAGGGTCACAAATATGGAGGAGATATCACACATGGGAGGTGTGGACCTTATCTCGAGGAGGACCGGTAATATTTCCAACACCGAGAACGTAACAAGTTTTCCATCCGGACTCCGTTTTCAATGATCTTGGGCTTGCTCCGAAGATAATCACAAGCACTACAAGATCATGCATATACACATCATAGTCCAACATGTGAGGAGGATAACACAAGAGGAGAGTTTGACCTCTCTGCAAGAGACGAACCGGTAAAACCTCCAACATCGAAAACACCACTAGATATTCAAATGAAATCCGTTTTTGATGAACTAAAGCATGGTATGGAGATGAACACAAGCTCTAAATTCTCACATGATAAAAGCCAAATAAGAACCAAGAAAGATGATATGCCAAATATGGAAAGGTTTGAGCTCTCCACAAAGATGCGATCAAGTTACTCACTTGAGATCCCTCTTGATACTACGCCGTCTATCCTATAACCCGGTCTCCCACTAACACCACGAGACCGGTAAAATTGAAACCCTATCAAGATCATACCTTTGCCTTGTGCATTCCACTTGAGCTAGATGATGACGATCTTGACTCCCTCAAGTGGAGCACCTTTCTTGATTGCGCTTGCTAGCATATGCTTGATGAAGACTTCTCCAAACGCTCCCCCATACACCATTATGGAGAGCCTCGCTAAGCTCCGTCTTCATGAATCCACTTGCACTTTATCTTCTTCTCTTGATATAGATGATGGCTTGGAGATAAACATGACGTTCACTCAATCTTCTTTTCCAAGTCATGCTTGCAATAAGCTCAACTCTTCACATGACCATTCTTCATATAAACCCTTGGATGGAACCTTGGTCATCATGTAATCTTCTAGAGTCCAACACATGAACTCCAATCTTTTCCTATGGACAAGATCTACAAGTATATATCAATGCAACCATTAGTCCATAGGGTTGTCATTAATTACCAAAACCACACATGGGGCAACACATGCACTTCCAACTTCCTTCTACATAAGCACCCATGTGATGACCTTCAAGAGTTGGCTACTCTTTGAGTGTTGTTTCGTCTTCCTTGTGAGTTTTGTATGTTACTTGCAAGGCGAAGGGACATTGAAGAAGTGCCACATCATTTCCATCGACTACATGGTGAACCACATGGTCTACACATCTACCTCCATGCCATGATGATGAGCAAGAGTCGAGGACGACTCTTTTTAAAGGGGGGGAGATGATGTAGTGCAACCTAGGACCATCACCATGTCAAGAACTCCAATACATCACAAGTCACCATGGACATCAAAGGTGAACTCATTCCTCTACGAGAACTCATTTCCCACCCTTTTGGATGGTATACTACGTCATCTTCTATCTCTTGTTGATACTAGGAGTGTCATGATGACTACGGATACACGAGAGGATGACCAAGGTGAAAGAGGAATGGAGGACGATAAGACGGTGGCTTGGAAGAGGAGAAGGAAGAAGTCCCAGGAAGCAGTGGTACTACCGCCGGTCCACCAGCGGTACTACCGCCACGGCCCCAGTCCAATGCCAAGCGCGCCCCACCGGTACTACCGCCGCCACTTCCGCATAAAAGTGCTTCGGGTACCAAGAGCGGTACTACCGCCATCACACCGGTACTACCGCCAAGCCAAGACGATGCCCGCACCACCGGTACTGCCGCCGCCACTGCCGCATAAAAGGACTTCGGGAGGCAAGAGCGGTACTACCGCCGCGTCACCGGCACTACCGCCCTGCGGAGCGCTGAAGCTTCGGGCCCGCACCAGCGGTACTACCGCTGGTTACACAGAGGTACTACCGCTGCTGCGGGAACCATCAGGGAATATTCCCTTGTATCCCTTTCCCATCTACCCCTTTGGGTCAACCCTATATATAGAACCTCCTATGCTCAGATCTAGGGTAGACAAGCTATGAGATAGAGTTAGAGCTTGTGCTCACTTCCTCCCCTTGTGGAGATGATTCCTCCCCTTGTGGAGAAGATCCCTCTTGTGGATTCAAGGCCTCTCCTTAGATCATCCATCTATTGAGTTGTATCAAGATCCTCTTCTCTTAGTTGAGACTATTAGCAAATCGCCCACCTTTATGGATTCTATTGGTTCGGTTGACCAGCCGGGAAGAGGAAATCGGTTCTATCAAGAGTTGAGTTCGTTTGGTTTCTTGATTCAAAGGCTTCTCTATTTGAGAGAGTTGTTGTTGAGTGGGAACCATTGCAGGCTCTTCTAGTTATCCCCACAAATTCCCTTTGTGTTATTCGTGTTCTTCGTGTTCCTCATGTTCTTGCGTGCGTTCGACCACTCCCGCCGTCAATCCGTGAAGATCGGGCCACCCTAGAAGTCCCTTACTTCATCACACGGGAGATCGTCTGAAGTACGTCGTCCAGATGCAGTACAAGGAGAATATCTCGAACAACACGACGGAGTACGAGGGCCTGCTTGCGGGACTTCGTGCTGCCGTTGGCCTCGGTATCAACAAGCTCAACGTCAAGGGTGACTCTCAGCTAGTCATCAAACAAGTAAACAAGGAGTACGCCTACCCCCAAATGGCACCGTACGTCGAGGAGGTGTGGAAGCTTTAGCGACGCTTCGATAGCTTCCGGCCGTGTATGTCCCGAGGGATGAAAACACATCCGCGAACGAGCTGTCTCAGATGGCCTCCAAGCGAGAACCAGTGCCTCCCGGGATCTACATTGAGGTGCTCCGGCAACCCTCTGTGTCTTCCGAGATGCTCAAGACAAGGTCTACATCGACACTGGGGCTGGTGACCCGTCTAGTTCGACAACCCGGGAAACCAGCCCAGAAGGCGCACAAGACCCGGCAGGACCTAGACCAAGGGAAGCCATGCATCTCCTTGGTCAAATGGTGCTACCGGTGGAAAGAACCCACCCACCCTGGGCCCTGGACATTGTCAAGTACATGACGGAGCATGCTCTTCCGGAGGATGATAATAAGGCGAGCGGGTGGCTCGTCAAGCCAAGCTCTACGTCCTGATCGACGGCGAGCTCTACGGCGACGCGACAACGGAGTCAAGCTCCGCTGCATACCACAAGAACAAGGCCAAGTACTGCTACGAGACTTCCAAGATCTTTGGTGGGAAAGGTTTTCTGCCAGGGTTTCTACTGGCCAACAACCCTGCATGACGCCGAGCAAATTCTCAAGACCTGCGAAGCTTGCCAATACTACGCGAAGAACATCAATCAACCAGCTCAAGCCCTACAACCAATCCCAATATCCTGGCCATTTGTAGTCTGGGGGCTTCACATCGTGGGAAAGTTGCCAAACTCAGTCGGTGGACATGAATACCTTTTCGTGGCTGTCGACAAGTTCACGAAGTGGGTTGAAGTAATGCCAGTACCACGCCAGACGGCCCAGGCCGCCATCAAGTTCATCGAGGGGATTGTCTACCACTTCGGAGTACCTAACAGAATCATTACGAACAACGGCACTCAGTTCACAAGTCGAGCCTTCCTCAACTTCTGTGAAGAATTGGGCATCAAGGTGTGCTTTGCATCAGTATCCTATCCAAGATGCAACGGTCAAGTGGAGCGAGCCAATGCGGAGGTCCTAAGAGGTCTGAAAACCAAAGCATTTGATAAGCTGGAGAACAAGGGGAAGAATTGGATTGATCACCTACCCAGTGTACTGTGGTCCCTCAGAACCACTCCAAGCTGAGCCACCAAAGAAACACCTTTCTTCCTTGTCTATAGAGCTGAAGCTCTCCTGCCAACAGAACTAAGGCACGGATCTCCCCGGGTACTCGCTTATGATGAGGAGACGCAAGCTGAGCAAAGGATTGATGACATAAACTTCCTGGAAGAAATTCGATGTCGAGCATCACTACGATCTGCTCGATATCAACAAGGGCTCCGCCACTATCACAGCCGTCATGTCCGGTCCCGGGAACTACAGCCCGGAGACCTGGTACTCCGCAAGATACAGAAACTCGAGGGCTTGAACAAAATGTCAAGCAAGTGGGAAGGACCCTACCGGGTTACTCATACCCTGAGACCCGGAGCAGTCTATCTGGAAGACGAGAAAGGCAGGCCGGAGGGCAACGCCTGGAACATCGAGTATCTTCGCAAGTTCTACCCCTAATTACAAACATGAATCACCAAACGTCGAATCCGCTAAGCACGCCCAAGGGGCTAGTGTTCTGTAATAGGGTGTAAGAAGTCATCGCCAAGAAATAAAAGATAAGTGTTTCAATTCCGTGAGCCTCAATTTATGTCGAGATGTGTGTTATCCGCAACAACCCCCAAGCAGGGGACTGACATGGTGCCGGTGGCTGATGGGTCGAGCGCGAGTGGCCTATCAGTAGGCACTGCCACCCGATCGTGCCGTACTGCCGCGGAAAGGAGTGAACGGGAAGTGCTGTGTTTTAACGAATTTAAACACAGAAATGCACATTCAACTTTGCTTGCGGGTTTCTCCGGATGAAACACTATCGTGACATGAAAAGAGGGTCCATTCTTTCCTACTGAAAGTTTGTTATGTGCAGCGCCTTCCCGGGACAGGAACCGCGATGGAAAGCAGCTAAGGAGTTGGGTACCCGGGAGGGACAGGACGGATCGAGGACACGGCAGAAAAACAGCTAAGTCCTTCATCTGCATCCTGCACTTAGGCATGACATCTCGCTCGGAGTCAATATACCATCGACCTGCGCATGCTTGACAGTTGATGAGAGCCTTTGCGGGGGTAATACATCACCCCGGCGAACGGTCTGTTTCCTCTGGCCTAGTACCCGTGGACAGTGGAGTAGGCGCCCGGAAGGTATAGCGCTCTTAGGGGTACTGCTACTGTGTGCATGCAGTCAGAGTACTTGGCACCTAAGAGACCTCCTCTGAAAACTTGACAGCGCGTTAGTGCAAAGGAAGATTTGGAAATGACCCCGGGAGTTGAGGCTAGGTTGCATTCATCTGAATTTAAATTCTAAATTACAATTCTGAATTACATTCAGTTGTGCAACTTCTTGGTTACATAATAAGCCTGTGCTACTAAGGCCAGTACAGGGCCACTGGCTGTGCAGATTTGTCTTCTGCTTTGTTTTCTTTGCCGGGTGAACTCTCGATTCCCGGGGACGCCTGGGGAAAGGGAGTGCACCCGCGCAGGACTTTTTCAGGCGTCTCGTGGAGCGAGAGCCCTGGCAGCCCACCCGGGCACTCCTCGACCAAAGATACGGAAGATCCCGTTCGCTAGCTCACCCAGGGACTGACTCTCGGCCTGAAGCAGGGAAACGAGCCAAGTCAAGTTCAAGTTCGGTTAATGGAAAAGATGAAAAGATAGAATGCTCACCTGCTCAATGGCCTCGAGTTCAGCCACGAGTTGGGACAACTCCGGGATCCCAGCTGTCCTCTCTCTCAGAACGGACCACAGGTATGCCCTACGGATCGCCCTAACCCTAGCTTCTTCCTGAGCAGCAGGACCAGAGACGGCGCCAGGCGGGCGAGATTCTGGGCGACGGTAGGGCGGGACACAGCTTTGCCTTCTTCGGCGGCTCGGGCCCCAACTCTGGGTGCCTCCGCCGCGCCGTGGAAGGCCGACTCCGCCGTTGACACCTCCGACATGGACATCTCTGCATCGCCGAACATCTTCCACGATCTATGGAGGGGCAAGCGGAGCGGCAGAGGAAAGCAAGGCGAGCAAGGCAAGAAGATGCGTCAAGGGAGTTGGGGTTTGGAGGGCCTTTTATAGACCCCTCACGCTCCACCTACCCCTTGGCGTTACGGCTACCGCGTTAATGGGGGCGTTTGGCGAAAAACCACTCCCATTCACACCAAGTGCGACACGAAGGCCAAGAGACAAAATGGAGAACAAGCTCTTCTTCATTTCAAGATCTACAGTGGGGGATAATTTTTTACAACAAAAAGATTGGCTCCTTGCAAGCGAGGAGTACCACCGTACAATGGAAGACGCTACTTCCAGAAGTACGTCGACGAGGCAGCCAAGAAGGAGGTTAAGGAGATCTTCAGGGTCGTCGTCTTGAAGATCCTCGCCTCAGGAAAACGAGCTCTCCTCGGCCTTGATGCTAGATGAGTTTTCCTCATCTTCATCCTCGTCGTAGGAGCCGGAGCCGCTGCTGCTCTCACTTTCGACGCAGCATTCCACGCGCCCTCCTGTAGCACGGAAGATCTTCACGGCGAGTGTGGCATCTCCGTCATACTTACAGTCAAGGTATTGCCCCCGAGTCAGGCGATGGGAGCGGGCGAAGGACTTCCACCCCTGACCCAGGAGCATAGAGTCATCGACGGTGTACTCAACCGAGATCCAGGTAGGGCCATTGGGACAGCCCTCCACCTGCAGCCACAAGCCCGGAGGCTTGCTGTCTCCCATCGCCATCGCAAAGGAGTCTAGAAGGTCAATCCGGCTACGGATCTTGCGGCGCAGATCCAGGATGAACTCGAATGGCGCGAAGCTCGTGTGGACTGCAGTCCGTGGAGGTAGAGAAGGAGATCTCCCGCACCTCACGGTCCCTCTACCTCCACCGCCGCGCTTCGCTCGCCCTCATGGAGCGGCTCTTCCGCGGCCACTGGTGCCCTTCTCCGCCGGAGCCGAAGCACGAGGACGACCAACGCCCTTTTCCCTCTCACCATGCTGGGACAGGAGCAATGTAGCAGCGGAGGAGAAGGATGGAGATTCACGGGGCGCCCCTTCCGCTTTTATAGCGCGCGGCGCCTTCTCTCTCTCTAGCGGCCTCCTCGGCTTCTCCGCAGCGGGAATCGAGGAGACAGAAGCAGTTATTCCCCCGAGCGGAATAACTCCAAAGTCCCGCACGCCGGTGGATGGGACGTATCAGTCAAGGTAAGGCGCCGGGTACCCACTTTGGCAACTCTTTGGCCATAGCCCCGGCAGCAACTAGAGCAAGAGCCGCCGGGACCATGCCCGGGGGCTACTGTCGCAGCAGTGGAACATGGGGTTCCCCTGGTGCGGCCAAAGTGGGTCCACCACTGGGGCCCACCAAGAAGATGGACAAGGCAAGGATTCAAGTTCAGTAGATGGGTTATCTCATCTGCCCCGAGGAAACCCGACAAGTTCGACAACCATGCTCTGCGGCTAAGGACCAGGCGACCACCCGGGGTCACCCTCTTGCCCGGAGAACAAGGCGGAATACCTGCGGGTCCGTGCGCCCGGCAGGAGGCCAGGCGTGCCCCCGGGTCCTCCATCCGTACCGCTGAAAGGATAAGATCGCCAGCTCGCCGGAAGCTGGTGGAAGACTTGGGCGCCAAGATGAAGGCCGCGCCCTGGTGACGTTGCTACGAGCGTAGTTGGTGGGGCGGACAGGCTTTGTCCGTCCCACCTTTTCCAAGGGCGGACGACCGCGCCGCCCTCCAGAGAATGCTTGGAGGAGAGGAAGCCACGTCTCTTCCAAAGATCGCCGAGGGGTTCTCCCGCCAAAAACCCTTCACGCCCCTCGCGTGCCCATGTCGGATCCCCTTAGCCTATAAAAGGAGGACCATGGCACCGAGGGAAAGGGGACAAGTAAGATAGAGCTGAAGCAAGACTAGACTAGGGTTCGGAAGGTAGAGAGAGAGGTGATCTTCCCAGGGCAGGATCTGCTCTTCGTCTACCTCGGCCGGAACTCTGCCGGGTTTATCCCAGAACACCCTTGTACATCCCACCATGATGAACACTTCAATCCAGACATACAGAGTAGGGCTTTTAGCCTCCGGGCGGCCTGAACCTGGGTAACTCCGTGTGTCTCTCTGTGTTGTTTGCCCGCGTGCCTCAACGAAGAACTCGACGATCTTGCTCCCGGGCAAGGCGTCTTCCAGCCTCCTTCGTGCCCCGTGCCGAACCTAAAAAGGGGTATCATCTACTCCCGGTGTCCGTCACCCGAGACACGACATCGCCCTTACTTAAAGCACATGACAAGACGGGAGCGCTTTGGATCATGGACGAGCTCAAGAAAATCCATGTCGAGCTTCTCCCCAGCACGTCTTGAGCGTTGTTTATCTCTCAGTAGTCATGTAGGTCGTTTTTACTTGGCTAAGCTATATGCCGCAGCATGTGTGTTTTACTTTGGCTAAACTGTATGACGTGTAACCGTATTTCTCAACCTGAGGCTTTGTTAAGTCAAAGCTGGACAATAAAGGCCTTTAATCTATTAAAAAAACATACGCGGACAGAATTGTCGGCCCGTTGGTCCCGCGAAACATGGCCCGGTTGGCCAGCTATAGCTGCGTTTTGGCTTCTCGTCATGTTTGTGGGGTTTGGCTTTAACACCCATCAGATTCAGAAACGAAGGTGAGCAAACCCTACCTCATCTCCTCCTCGCCAAGGAATGTCAGACCGCCGCCGCGACAAGGAGAAGCCTCGCGAGCGTGGCCACGACCGGCAGCGGGAGCGTGAGCGTGAAAGGGACCGCGTGACCGACCGCCATCGCGACCGGGACCGTGGCCGGGATAAGGAAAGGGATCGCGACCGTGCGCACGAGCGCGACCGGAATCACCGCAGCGACCGAAAGCGCTCCCGCTCGCCCTCAGCTGACCGCTCCCGCCGCCGCCGCTCCCGCTCCCACTCCGACCGATCCCGCTCTCCGGACACCAGCCGCCACAAGCGCCGCCGGGACGTGTCGCCCGTCACTGACCAAAAGGATGACAAGAAGTACGACGCTCCGTCTGCTCCCAATATCATCGAGGAGGTGGCCATGGCGGGTGACGGGGACATGGACGCGGAGGAGCTTGAGATGATGAAGATGATGGGGATCCCCGTCGGGTTCGACTCCACCAAGGGGAAGTATGTTCCGGGCGCCGATGTCAGCGGCGTGCGGGCCGTCACCAAGCGGCAGCCTCGGCAGTACATGAACCGCCGTGGTGGTTTCAACCGTCCCCTGCCGCCAGAGGTCAATCGCTGAGGAGGGAAAAGGTTCGGAATTCATTGCTCTTCTCTGTTTCATCTTTAGTTGGTTTTGATTTCGCACTGGTTTGCTTCCCAGTAGGATTTGAAATTCTAGAAAAGCACTAGTAAATTTGCACGTGCCACGCACGTGTCATTTTAAAATTTTCTTTGCTCGTCTTAATTAGCAGACAAATATTAAACAGATCTTTTTAACAAATAAAGTCTATTACTTTCATAGCTGCATCCGTGTTCTTTGTAAATTGCACAAATTACCAATGCAAGTCTACATGCTAGAAGTTTTTTCTCGAAATTATCCAGCGTCGTGTCTTTTTCAATAACTCAATATAACGATGGAATTAAATCAAATACTTCAGTTGTTGTCCTTGAATTAAATAAAGGCCATACATAAATAGAATAAATCACATTAAAAAGGGGCATTGGAACATTATTACAGTATAAGAGAGGATAACAAGTATGGATCCTCTTCATAAGCCTGGTCAGCAATAAGCATTGCTCAACTACTCTCACTCCAACATAGACATTTTCCTCCCAATTAGACAGACATGCGGTTAGTATTAACTAAAATGAAGTCGCTGAGATACAGCAGGCTCAACTGCCTTACGAGCTGTGGAAGCATAGATAAGTGAAATAAACCTGAACATACTACGACATAATTTTGATTTTGTAAGAGGAGCTACACAAATCAAATATATTCTGAAAAAATGTTTTCGAAATGGTGGAAGCATAGCAAAGTGGAAAAAAAGTTACATAATCCAGTTGTAGGCATATTTCAACTTCACGTGAATTTGAATCACATAATAGATTAAATAAATGACCCATAAACTATTCAGAAGAGCAAAATATATTTATATGAGTCTAGAATAACTATTCAACTTCTTAACAAATCTTGATTGGAACAAGACAGAAACAAATGAAATCAGCAGATGGCCATGCTGCCCATACATCAAATCACCCTTTTCTATCTCGTGGTTTGCTGGTCGCAGTGCATCACCATGAACATAAACATTCATAGGCCAGTCCAATTCAGAAATTTACTGAGCATTTACCTTGCTAATAAGACAGTTGTCAAGCATGCAGTTAGTAGAATATCAAACTCCTTACACTGCCTCATCATAGCATCCCTTGTCCGGTTCATAATGATGTAACATCATGGTCAGATGTCTAAAAGGCACAATATGTTGAGATGCAAAGTAGTTCAGCCTTGCAGAGGTACAAACTGCAATGGAGGCCACAAGAAAAGCAAGCTCATGAGAACACTAAATAATAGAAAATTACCTCTGCACACATCAAATAGGCTTTGCAGCCCCATCAAGCTTACCGAATTCGAAGATGACACACAACAGAATGCTAACCGAATTAGTTTAGCCATAGGAAAATCCAAGTATGGCTTTGCAATCCAGACCCACCATTTCATAACTGAATCTTGAAGAATTGCAGCCCTGGTGCGAGCTTTTCCCTGATTCAAGCGTGATGGCGTGGGCCCTCCCCTGAAATAAACTCATAAATCATGATTAGATGGTCCATCAATAGGATCCGAACGTGAACGTATGTGTTGGTAACATTGATCAGAAGGGTACTCTGATGTTTACTGCAATTTTCCATCAGTGCAATGCACGTCTTAGCTTAATTCCCTTCATCACAAATGGTATATAGTTGAATTGAATAACTTTACATATCCTGTACAGGCTGTACTACACTTCTATCATGATAGAGCTAATCTACCGAGCATGGCCTGATAATACTGAATCTGTAGCGCACCCTGATGAACTGTCAAAGACCAAACAATCGTGACCATGGAAATATTAACAAAACCTTCTTAGTTAAAAAATGAAACAAGTGCAAGACAAATGTTCAAGTTTGGAATTGATATGTGATTGAAACATTATAATTTAAATTTATTAACAAAATCCATTCTCTGCAATACATGTAGAAAAAGTTGTATTGCATAAAGAACATACAGGTCGAACACAAAGCCGAGATCCAGCGGCGGCACCGGCATGCGTTCTTGGCGCAGAGCAATGGATTGATTGGATTCCCCTGACACAAACACGCATACATTTCTTGACACAATAATTTTTTAACCTCGGTTCTAATCATGTAAAGGAAAAACGAATTCTACAACACACGTGTTAACAGATTACAACCGTATCTCCAGTAGAACAATTTGATTATTTCTAAACAATGGGAGAAACTGGAACCTATTATCTCCACACATCTTATTTGTGGTAGCATAACTTTAGAAGTTCTTGGCATGTACCAATTGGTACCAGGTTGTCGTCAGGTTACGATCGAAGTACTGCGGCAAGGTGGACGATGTGAGTACCGTGATGTAGATAACCTTAGATTTGGCTGCTAGAAGACCCGTGTCTCTCCCGAGCCGGTCCTGGACGGGGGAGAAACCCTAGCCGCCGGTCCCCTCCACCCCATCATCCCGCCTCCTTCAAGCCGCCGCTGGAGGTGACGTGCAAGCGAGGAGTGTGGGTGATTTGACCACCTGCAACCGCGAGTCGAGCGGGGCAAGGGCAACAATGCGTCCGCCTCTGGTAGCATCGGCGACGGCGAGCGAGGACGATGGGCGATGGTGGATCACGCGTTGGCGCAGCGAGCACGGCTAGGCAGGGAAGCGTGGGTGCTGTGCGGCGTCGGCGCACCAGGCGCCGGGGAGGCGGCGGTCGTGGCTTCGTGCTGAGGTCGTGGAGGATTTCATCGGCGTGATTTAGGGGATTCACGTTTGAGTGGATCTGATAGCGGGGCGAACAAAGGAGAGGCGGAACGGACAGTGTTTTACCGCTAAACACGGGAGTAATCTCCAGCGTTAGATTAAAAGTTGTACGGTCAAGATGCATTGGATCTGCCCCCTCTCGCTCCTCGCTCTTTTTATATTGGTATAGATGAATAACACCTCTATAAGAGATGCATGAACTATACCTATACAATGGTTTCGAATTGTATCCCGCAGAGATATTTAATTTAAAAAAATATAAAGCATCATGTTACATAGAAGTCCCTCGGCTGTACTCTTAGCTCAACATCACCCAGCTCAATGACGAGTCGCTCCAGCCTCATCTATAATTCAAACATATAATATCTGATAACCTGCGGTAGCAAATTGCAGCAGATACGGCGATGTCCACATTCGCCGACCCTCACGGACTGGTGGTCTCTACAGACGGCTGCGTTTAAGGTGTTGTACCTCAGGCAAATTACAGCAGAGCGTTTAAGGTGTTGTACCTCTGTCCGGCGTCGGAGGATTGGTGGTCTCTACAGACGGCTGCGGGCGATGGCTGCAGGGAGAAGGCGCGCAGATGTCCGTAGGGAAAAACACGAGTCTGATGCTGCTCGGCATAGTGGGCATTGGCACTGTTCCGCTCATGACCCTCAGGGTTGGAGGTTCGGCGCCGCCATCCGTGGTGGTCAGGCTGGTAACGTCTCAGGCCGCGTCTCCAAGTGCTCCCTCGAGTTCATCTACGTGGCGATGGTGGCTTCAAGAGAATGGGGGCGAGAGCATCTAGAGGAATGGATGGCGGTGCACCTAGGGCTACGAAACGAATGGGGAGAGCGGCAGAGAAAAACTTTGGCAATGCCTATTTGTAGGAGGTTGCAAAATTGACGCTAGGTTGGAGGTTGGGGCCACATGTTGGCGCTAATGTGGGAGTGCGGAGAAGGGCGACGAGGTACCATGGGAGGTGACCAATTGACCAACTCTCATTTAATAGTAAAGATTCAGCAAATGACTAGGCCAGTTACATCACAAAGCTACTCAAAATTGATCTTCATTCAACTTGGAGACTTTGTCTGCATGATCATCATCCATTCCTCCCCACTCCTCCGAGTGTCCCCCTCCCCAAAAACGGATTCAGAAATAAACACGCATCTACCAGCCAGGTAGGGAATGTTACCTTCGATCTAGCACCTACCAGGAAGCTGCCAATGACGAGGGAGCCGCTGCACGTGTGTCCACGTGTCGTCGGGTACAGAACAGTGACGCACCTACTAGACATCGGTCAGAGAATGAGGGAGTCCAGCTCTTTGTGTTCACGTGGACGAGTAGTCTGAGCTCGCCGGGTCACGCCGAGGACGAAACCCAGCTCGGCTGGTCCCACAGAGAAGGAGTGATGACCTCGGGGCTTGTGAGCCGTCGCGCTAGGTCTAGCCACTGGTGAACGCTGGTCTAGCGCTGCCATCACGCTCGCACAGAGGAGAGAACGATATGAGGGAGGGTTTCGAGAGATTTTTTCTTTGTCGAGCGAAAGGTGAGCGTGCTGGTGGCGTTTTCCATATGTTTGCGTGCTCACGGGAGGAGATAGCGCAGCGAGAGAGGACGACCTACAGACCCCATCTCTCCTTTAATTTTAGCTATTTTAGTATTGACTACATACATACTCAAAAGAGTGAATATATATGTACAAAAACATGTCTAGACACATACAAATCAGCAGAAAGCACGTATGCAAAATCAGTTCACTCAATCAGATTTAGTACAATAAATATACAATCAACACTAGCAACTTTGGAAGATCTGTTTACAGTTATTACATTTATTTCAAGAAATTTATCTTTATGCAAAAAAAGAACATGCAAACAATTGTTTAGACCCACTAGCACTTCATTGACATGGTATACACATTTTACATGGGCATGGTGTTTTGACTCGTAAGTGTAGATGCACCTGTTATGAAAATGCATTAAAAAATGTCAAAAAATTCCAAACAAAATTTTGGATGTACATCCAAACTTTTATGTCCGCAGAAAAGGTTTCGCGAAAAAATGACATTTTTTGTGGGCTGTGTAGAAAAGACAAGAAAAATGTCTCGCGTTGAGTCAAAACAGATTTCTGACTTTATATTTGAAACCATTTTATACTATCTTACCAAAATATACAGGAATAAATCTTAACTACTACCTCGTTTCACTAATGTAAGACATTTAGCTTAGCATGGGGATAATTTTGTCTCAAATTGTCATGATAGTACATTTGCATCTGGCTTACAGATTAGTTCAATTTCAGGGAGTTTTTTAACTCCATAAATATACTCTTATTATTTTCATCTTGATGATCTGATGATTAGAGTTCTGGTTAGCTAACGAGACCATATATTGTTTTGCAGGGCCATGCGTAGAGGTAGTATTTTCTGAAACTGGGTTGCGGACTTGCAGTGGACTACTGGACATGGCAGGCCCTGAATAGCTATTGTCTAGTTACTTAGTGAGCATGTATGACCTTGCAGTGGACTATAATATTAGTTCTCCATCGTGCAATTTTCATCTTTTTTCTGTTGACATTCCAGGTGAAACAGAAAACGGTGGCATGTTTTAAACTGTTTTACATGTTTACATCATGTTTGTACTCATAGTAGGTCTTTCTTCCGGTGGATGTGCAAATGATGTTTATCCATTGCATGCATGTCAGATGTCACATGTATTTTACACTTACAAATTGTAAGGACCTGGATTATCCGCATACGACTTAGGGCTTCGTTGGTACAAAGGAATTTTGTAGTAATTCTGAACAATTGTAGTTCATATTGTAGAACTTCTGCTATGAAATGAAACTTATTTGGTTTGTACCAGACCAAAAGAAAATTTAAGTTTGACCTCATGAACTTTACTTAGTTGCGCCAAATCCTTGAGGAAAATTCAGTGTATTTCCAATGAGAGAATATTGAAAGTTGAGTTCCCTATTTGACCCTGTGAAAATTTCTCTTTCCTATTTTTGCCTTATACTCCCTCCGTTCATAAATATAAGAAGTTTTAGCTATCCAACATGTTGTCTACATGCATACTAATATGAGTGCACATACACACTAAAATATGTCTACATACATCTAGATATATGTGAATGTGGACAAATGCTAAAACATCTTATATTAAAAAACGGAGGGAGTATGACACCACCGTCTGTTACGTCTTACGTTACATTGTTCCATCAAATTAATTCAGTGATGACAAAAAATACCCTTCCGTGGCCAAGCTGTCTCAACTCTCCTGATCGAAACCAGTTATTGAAGGAAAAAAAACTATCGAACCAGTACACACCCACGTGAGACGAGACGCGAATCCCTTCCCTTCCCCGATTCCCCATCCTTTGAACCCTATAGGCGGTGTGGCCTGTTGGTTCTGTAGCAGCGGCGGCGCTGGCCTGCTGGCTCGTAGACCCAGGCACGGCGGAGGGTGGTCATGGAGGGGAGGAGGGTGACGGCCATGGCGGGGCGGAGGGTGGTCATGGAGGGGCGGAGGGCAGCGACCCAGGCACGGCGGAGGGAGGCCATGGGGTGCTCTGGACAGCGGCCAAGGGAGGGCTCCGGATAACGCCCATGGCTGGGATGGATTGGCTGGAGGGTTGGGTGGTTTATGTACTTCTCTTCCATCAAGAATTAAGTATTTCCGAAATGTACATGTCTCATTTTCTCTCGGAGACCAAGTTTCGCCGCAGTTTCACGCTTGATGTCACTAGGAATCCCCCTCAAAACAGTGAGGATAACGGGACCTATTTGAAGTGGCTCATTTCGTACCAGAAAAGCCCATATATGAACAAGGCTTAATTTTACTTCCACGCTTAGCTACTCTAGGTTAGGGAGTAGGACCAGGGGTAGAAGTTCTAGATACTTTCCCATACTATGTATCTGGAGTAATTCAATTTCCTCCGCAGTATTAGACTTCGGCGGCATTTATCACACGCTTCTGCCCCGAGACTCTTGAGGAATCTTTTCCATTTTCTAGTTATGTATGGAAAGATCGAAATAAAATGACTACAATTTTGGGTAATCACTTAATTTTGTTAGGTCTAGGTGCTTTTCTTCTAGTACTAAGGCTCTTTATTTTGGAAAATAGCTCGATGCCAAAATGATAAAAAGGTTAACACCTCTTATTTGACTCTTTCACTATTTTGAAATACGAAAAATATCCAAATATAAAATGCAAAGGTCGTCTTATTCAAAACCTCAATCATCACATCCCCTTTCTCCCACTTCACACCTTGGAACACGCTGTTTTTATAGAGAGAAATGTGCTTTCCCATCTTGTTTCGTGAGCACATCAGATGCGACCCCCCGTGGAAACTTGTGCTCGGCAACACGGCTGCTGACACATGGCACATGCAACATGTTGACTGAAAGGACCACCTGTTCATTGAGCTCGGTGGGCTAACATTGCTCGCACAAACATGATAGCCTAAGTTGACGCGCTAATCTTCACCAAAATGGGTGGCTCCCCAATTGAGTTGGCTATCTTTGGCAGCAGCACCTTGGCTCATGTTAATCCGCTATGTGTATGTACGGTTTCCAAAAAGAGTACCAATGATCTCGACACAAGGTCATCCACGAGAGCGGCGGTAGTTTACAATTATGTGATTAATGCCAAATAATCAGAAATATTGGTAAGCACAAAGAAGACCAAAAGATGAAATGGATAACACCCACCAGAACACGCGGATGAATAACAAAATAGTAAAAGTCAAAGGTTTCTTCCTATAAGGCTACGATGATTATTATCATAGACCAACAATGACAAGAACAAAATTATTACAAAGAAATACACCAGGTCACACTAAAACTGACGCGGTACTTTACAAGAGCAAAAACTTAATATCCTACTCACACTTGCATGTAGAAAATAGCAAGCAGCGAATTCCGACATGCTCATAAAAACAGGCATCAGTCTCAGAATGATGAACGGTAGCGCACTCTGGACACAACACAAATCTTCCAACAAATGTCCAATCCCAGGCAATAAGCTCACAAGATGCATTGCTTTGCGCCTGAATCATCGCTCCTCAAACCTGACTGTAACTGGCTTTGCAACTGTATCAACAACAGACAGCTCATCTCTATCTTTCACCATTGCAGTAACCACCTCAGCAGATACTCCACTGCCAAGCTGGACAATTGTTGGGTGCTTATCACCACTAACTTCTACAAGATTTGCCAAATTTTTGTCTGCAGGACTGGATGTTTTATTTGCTTGATGTGTATTTAGGAACAGACAGACAACAGCGCAGTCATCAATTTTAGAAGTAGGGTACCTAGTACGCCAGGCACGATTAGCAGATTCAACTAGGTAACGTGCTGCAGAAGCCCGAGAAGTGGCTCTGCTGATGATGCTAACAACTTCGGTATTTGAAAGCACATCCCATACCTACAACAAGAAAAACAAGTTAGACAACTGTATCGTGTAGCAAAAAGTCAAACTTAGAAATTTCAAGGAAATAATAACTCAACATCTGCTCACCCCATCGGTCGCCAGCACAATAAATTCGTCCTTTTCTGTGATAAGGTGACAGGAGATTTCCGGCATAGAAATTAGACCATACTCCTTTAGACAGAAGTCCCCAAATGCCCTAGCCATGGCCAATCCAGGTGAGTTATACTTTGGAAGCCAAACACGAGCAACCTCTGGCTCCTCAGGAAGTGCAAATATTCTGCCCCTGCGTTGCCTGATCCGTTGTGCTTCACCTGAAAAACAGCCATACCATTACATTCATATTAACTGGCATGTCAGAAGAGTCTAGAAATCGTTTAATTAGAGGTGGTCCATCTTAATAAAAAATACCTAACAGAAAGTGCAGAATAGGAAGAAAAGGAAGGCATTGAAACAAAATTGACTTTGTCAACTATTCATTCATTGTATTTCACCCACAGTGCAGCTTTACTTGATGCTACAGTAATATTTAAGGGCCTGCCATCATCATATACTATCCTCTCTACAATTTACTGAACCGACATGTATATCTTGCAAAAAGGACACTTAAAATAATGAAATAGCTTTCAAGACGATGTCGACAAGCATGTCTACAATCTTCTAGAGTATAGGTTATATTTTGTTTATAGGGGCATATAGCTCAGTACTCAGTAAAATAATAAAGAGTTTTGTATATGGAAATGAACATCAGTGTCTCACTGACAGACGGGTCTCACTTGTCAGCGTCACACTGGGTGCTATGTTATTGAATTTTCATATAGAAACAAAATTACCGATACAATATTATGAACAGTATGTTTTACTTCCACAGATCTCTTGGAAGCAACATGGATGAAGGACCTCTCAAGTTGATATACAATTACAATGAGAAGAGAAAACATGTTAATTTACCACACGCAAATCAACAAATTTCGTCAGTAAGATGATGCAGTTCACCAATTTTCACTTCAAGGTCACATAAAATCAACAAAGTGAGCTACGTGGGTACCCTGATAAATGTAATAACATCTTATGGATGACATATTAAGTTAATAAAATCATTGTAATAAGACCTTACAACTAATCTGGTTGCCTTACCTCACACCAAAACCAACAAACTGATCTATGTGGGTAACATCATTAGTAAGCTAAGATCATACAGGCCAAATATTCTAAACTTCGTGTGGTACATGATAAAGATAATAAAGGTTAAAATAAAGACAAAAAATGCTAAGTGCTACATGGCATAAGATCTATAAATATCACATAGGCAAGACATACACAAGGGCATGTGAATTATGCTAAAGTTCTTATGTGCCAACAGTCGAAAATCCTACACTACATACATTATACATCTATTACACAAAGTAGGATATGAAAATAATGAACGCACAGAAATCCTTAAGAGAATACAAAGCATACTTGGAATGTTAGGTTTGAGATCAACTGTCAACTGGACAGCAATGAGCTGATCATCTTCATTTCGAGTGCCTAAGACAGCTCTTGAGTCCCCCAAGTTGCCTATTATAAGATTCTTCCCCTACACAGCAAGACATATGAGTACGATCGATATTACCAACACCTGCTTCAGTTCAAATGTAACCTGAAAACAGAGTTCTGCATTAAAATATTCTTTTATGGCAAGCAATTTACACCTGTTTGAGCACTGCCACTGCTGTAGTTCCACTAAAAAAGCAATCAATAGTCTTGTGTAATTTCAGATCCCTGTCCATTATGTGAAAGGCCCGCAAGAATGAAGTTCTGAATGTTGTGAATATCTCTGGGGGCTCCGCATTCTGCTCAGATATAGTGGAAGTGGTAGTTTCTGTTCTCTCAGGGTTTACAGGCAAAGTTACTTCACTTGTTTTGCTTTCGATGTTGCTAGTGGGTGTCTCTCTGCCCTCATCAGTCTCCAAATCTGCACCAAGTTTTACGGGCAGAAGATCCCTCACTCTCTTAGCAACCAAATGGCCGTAAGGTCCATGACCATCAAACACACCGCAAAAAATGGTATCATCTCTTGAACAGAAGTTCTGACAAAAGGTAAAATATCTCATCAAATGCTGCTGATTCTATGTTAAATAGCAGACTGAAAAGGAATATAGAAAATATGAACAGTTAGTGCAAAGACCATCATGCCACATGTCCAAATTAGGGAACTGATTAAGTATGTCCTCATGTGTATGTGAGAAATTGGATGTGGGGTACACAATACTACATGTGAAGAACTCCTCTTTTCATTGGTGGCTTGTTCTTAGTCGGTACTTAGTTCACACAATAATTCGGCACGTAAATAGCAGTACTCGTGCAAATTAGCAACTTATATTGTTAATTTTTTCATCTAGCGCATTTTATAAGATAGTTCCACTAAAGTGGCCAAATCAGACAAGTCTCTAGTTAAGCAATCTGGCTAGCAAATTCATAGAAGGCAAGCGAGTTCTACAAATTCTTAACACTGTACATGCAGCCAAATCTGCAATCAGAACTATTGAAAAGGACGGAAGGAGCGTCAAGCAGATAGATCATCCAGGTTGCTCAGATCATCCAGCAAGGAGAGGAAAATAAAGGGAACTACGAATGGATAAGGATGGCAATCATGTGGAACCTCTGCAACGTTCAAGTAGTATCCAACTCAAACCCAATCATTGTACTCGAATTAAGCTAGGGAAATAGAAACTCTACCAGCAACATCCAATGGCAATCCATTTCACAGAATAGTCGAGTCAAACCTGACTTCTTGGAAGCTATAGGATTGGTATGTACACGGTGTTTATTTCCGCATGTTAGATAACTCGTAAGAACATACACTGAAAGTGCCCGAATTAAACACTCAACATCAAGATCAACTCAATTATGACGAAGCAAATCTAGATCACAGCAAGCGATAGCAAATTACAAGCCAAGGTAGAAACACGTTCGTTTCGCCTACCGAGATCTAATAATCAAGTAGCAGCAACACTACTACAGCACGAATCCCATGGAATAAGAATTGCCAGAGAGGCATCAGGTAAGAGGTTGTGTGTGCTTTTACCTCCCAGACGATCATCGCGTCCTGATTGACGCCCTTTTTGCCCTGCATCGTATAAAGCGATGCGGCAGCGCAGGCTCCATTGCCGGCGATCCGCCCGGGGATCTGCCTCAGTTCCGCCGCGAAGCTCCTGCCCGGGACGGCCTCGCGCGGCGGGACCGTGCGTGGCTGCCTCTGCGGGCGCGCGGCCCAGGGGATACCAAGCGCGCGGAGCACGCCGAGCAGGCAGTCGAAAAGGTCCTCGATGAACCGCCCATGGCTGGCGCCTCCTTCTCCCTCCTCACCGCTCCCCGCGGGTAAGGAGGACGTGACCATGACGACGCGCGCAGCGAGCGCGACCGCGACCAGGCGCTGCTGCTCCCCTCCACCGTTAGGCCGCCGACGGCTGGTGCCCAACCGGCGTCCCGCGGCGGCTTCCACCATGCACTGCGCCTGGCACCGAACGCTGTCCCCGGCCCCCGCCTTCGCCGCCCTACGACCGCCGACAAGTGGGTAGCCTGCTTGCCGTTCTTGGCGCAGGAGAAGAGATGGGACGGGGACGGGGACGGGGACGGGGAGGCAGGCGCACACGGGCCAGGAAAGCGGGACAAGTCAAGCAAGGAAAAGAAAGAAATGGTCACTCTCTTCCTCTCCCTCCCTCCCTCTAAAATTTACAAGATTCAGCCAATGAGACGCTTAACAAATACTCCTAAGAGCTACTCCCTCTGTAATAACAAAATACTAGAAGAATACTCCCCGCGTTGCAGCGGTAAATTTATTAAGAACTTTGTGTAAATGAAAATATATCAGACACATAAAAATATGAAGTTTTTCACAAAAGTATGCAAAAGTTCGCAATATTTATAAGTTATATTTAATTGACGTGAAAGTATTTCGTATTTTTTACGTTAAATAATTGATGACGTGGACAATCGTATGGCTAAAAGATATATGACATGGACAAATTGCTTGTACAATATACTATAGTTAATAAATATTTGTGGAGGATAGCTTGCATGTTGAGATAGAAAAATAATTAATGCATTTAGTGCGGTTTTGCTTTATAAGAAGTATATATAAGTCGTTTAGAATACAAATTTCGTCACGTACAACTATTTTTCATCTTTCCCAAATTACCCTCGCGCAGATGCGTGCTCGACTGCTCGTTCCCCTCCACTCGCACACGCAGTCGCAGATGCTTCGCTCCCCGTCGCCGCCCATCTCTTTTATTTCCCGTCGGAGCCGTTCCTCACCGCTCCCCACCGCACTCGCCAGCACCCAGATTCTTCTCGCACCCTACCTGCCATAGAAAGTTGGATCAGCTGGCCACCCAGATTCTTGCAGCCGTAGCAGATATGTACGGAGATGTTGCTCCGTAGGGCCGGATATGCTGGCTTGCTGCCTTGGGCCGCAGATGCTGCCGCCTGGGCCGGAGTTGCTGACTTCCTGCCTGGGGACGGACAAGGAGCATGGTGGAGGGCGGAGGAGCTGCTGAGGTCGGAGGTGCGGGGTAGGTGGCGGAGGTGCTGGGTGGAGGACGCAGGAGCAACACGACTTGGGATCTCGCGGAAGACCGGAGGAGGAGACGACCAGGAAACGCGAGCTAGGATCATCTCACGAATCAGATTTGGGGGAGGGTAGCATCATCCTTTCACTACTTTTCACCTGGTCGGAAAATTCTTAGAACGACTTATAATTTGATACGGAGGGAATACTTGCTAATTAGTAGCCCAGTTGAGGAGACGCGCACCCGCGGAGCCAAGAACCACCCGTCGAAAATACTGTAGTTCATTTGCCACCAAGTACAATTTGTGAAGATTTCTTTTCAGAAATTATTGTATTGCAATTTTTTTTGCGAAACACAGTACAACGCAGGCGCTCATATACACGCACACACACTCACCCCTATGAACGCACGCACGCACACCCTACCCCTATGAGCACCTCCGAGAGACCGAGTCGGCGGGTCGAGTCTTGAGATTGACGAAGTCACCACGGGCGCCTCGCTGTCAACGGGAACGTCGCCTCCCACTGAAGAATATTCCGACTTAAATGAGAAACACCAGCGTCAAACCTGAGGTTTGAACTCTGGTGGGCTAGGGTATAACCACCCTCCTAACCATCTTGCCACAGGCAAATTCTCTTGTGTTGCAAGTTTCTAAAGTTTCATTTAAACTACTCCCTACTCCCTTCGGTTCTAAATATAAAATGTTTTTGAAGTTTTACGTGTTGAGTCGATGCGGACTGAAATGAGCGAACATGTCTATACATATGAATCTGGAAAAAGGTCAAAAACATTTTATATTTAGAAACAGAGTGTTTCCCAATATTTACCGCTATTGATACCGTCGCCGGTATCCGAAACGCGGCGATGATATCACCGGCTAACGCGGGTGTGGATTAGCCCACGAGCTGTTGTGGGTATGGACGGAGTCTGATCTGTGGTTAATCGAATTGGAAAATACTTAGATATGAAACTCAGCGGGGTAGGGGGCCGGTAGTGAGCGCTTGTAATGGCACCACATGATTTCAATTAATTAATAGAATATCCTTGGCCTCACACTGGGTTCAGTTGGACTTATAAGTATAAATGCCATTTCGTTGGTAGAAATATCTCCCTCTAGGCGCCAATTCTGATAGGCGGAAAAGAGGCAGTGGCGCTGGCTGGGGCTGCAGTAGGTGGCCCGATGGTGTAATTTATGTTCCTCCTCTTCATAAGTGTCTGCCATGTGACATTACCCTAGACGTCTCTACCTAGTGGAGAAAGTTTGCGGCACGTTGCTCTGGATCCACAGCCCACATCCATCGAGTTGCATGCAGTGTTGAAAATTTTGAACCCATTTTGAAACAATCACAAAGAGTGGCCAGGGCACTGGCCATACCCATGCCATCTTGGTCATAATAATTCACCCAAATTGGCACCCGTGCGCATCTTCGTATGGCAAATATAAGTCTCAAAAGGAAACTAAAACTTTGTGTCTTAAAAAACTATGTTCTATTTTATGTCTCATTTGGTTCATATGATTTTCAAGGGATTTATGTATGATTGAAAACCTATGGAAATTTTCGTCGAAAGTTGATAATATACCATAGGAAAAAATCCTGTAGGAATCATGTAAGTGTAAACTTTATTGGAAAATAACATGAGGTCTTACCTCATGAAAAAGTTATTAACCACAATCAAAGGAAATTCCTCTTTACTAGACATGTCATCACAAAACTACATGTTTCCTATAGATTTTTTTTGTTCTCGTGGCCCACTTCGTTTTACTACTCGGTTTTTCCCTACCTTACTATTGCCCCACTACGCTCCACTCGAGCCTCACAAGTGACCAGACATGGCGTTTCCGTTGTGTCAAACTCGTTGATCCTTAGTTGGCTGAGTTTTGATGAGTAAGACGGCTGAAAATTCTTTTACTCTTACTACGCTGACAGGTGGGACCCTTGATCAAGCTGGTGTATCCGAACTGGGTTTATTATTATTATTTCAATGATTAAATCATGTTCAACATTTAACTGGACTTTCACAATTTTCACACAAATTATATCATACTGGAGGCGCACTCCCTAAATATATTAAATTATTTAGCTTCTTAGATGTATTCCAGATATCAAATGAGTCAACTTGGATTTATCGAAAGAAATAAAAATTTGAACTACAGGTCCGTTATAGTTTGGCCCAAAATTATAGAAAAATCGTATAATGGTACCCTAGCATGATTCTACATAATAGCACCAAAAAAATCGGGAATTACAACCTCTGGCACTATGAATGATCACGGTCAAAATTTTCCATGTTTTGAGAAGAGCACATAAGTCGAGAAAAAATGGAAAACTTGTTGGAAGCTTCCTTTTTAGTATGCTAGTCTAAAAAAAAATCAAAACCTTGAACTACCATAATGTTTGTGAAAAACGTCTTAACAATGGACTTACCTTGTATGAAGGTGATAGAGGTAAAGGTGTCCCGATCTTTCGATACGAGATAACTATCGATTTGGGTGGCGTCGACGTTGACGATCCGACTACAAACATAGTTGCGTCTTGGCAATCGCTACACCAATTCCGGGAGGTTATTGACAGCGTTGTAGCACAGTCGACCCAACCACTAGGGTCCAATTCCTGCAGGCAATCGAAGAACAGGCAAGAATTGAGATGCAATCTGAATATTGCAAATATGGATGAAGTACAAATAAGTTGGGGTTCCGATAGCGGTTTTGATCTGGTCTATTTAACACAAACGAAGAACACGAAGTTGCAACAATAGCTAACTTTTTGACTAAACAAAACCCGAGTAAAACCCTAAATTAAGCTGGCTATTTATTTGCGCCGCCGCCTAAAAATCGTCGCAGGACACGTTTTGGGCCATCAGCTGGTTCGGTAATCTTGTCGACTTCGTGTGGCCGATAGGCCCTTGGGCCGCGTGCATGACTAGCTCTTTGGACTCCAAGCATCTTCCGTGCACGACCAGCTTTGCTTTCCTTTGCGTGAGCTGAGCTGTTAAACTGAACATGCATGCATGATGGGTCCCACCTTGGCATGCATCGATGGAAACTTGCACGTACATGTGGTCATGGCCCAACATTGCTCCAATCTTTGATTAACCAACGTTTTCTTGATGTCCATTAGCATGACCAGCCTAGACGTGTGTGTCGCAACAGTGGAATATGGGGTTCCCCTAGTACTGCCAAAGTGGGTTCACCTCATGTGGGCCCAAGATGAAGATGACAAGACCAAGACTCAAGTCAAGCTGGCGGGTTCACCGTCAAGACACGCATGGCCTACGACGACTAAGGGCTCCGGTCCTGGGGACCTTCCGGGTCCCCGAATCAAGCAAGAAGGCCAGGAAGGACCCGAGAGCCCGAGTTCCCGGCAGGAGGCCAGGCTCCCTCTCGGGTACCTCCTACGTTCCTGTGGATAAGCACTCCACCTCACCGGAAGACTTGGGAAGCAAGGCGAAAGCAGCGCGGGCGGGAAGCACGCCCGTGGTGGTGTCAGCTCCTGTCCACCCCAAGGCGGACGCTCCCACCTAACCCAGAGGAGACGCTAGGCTGAGGAGAGGCCACGTCTCCCCCTAAACTAGATGAGGAGGGTCCTTCACCCCGAAGGTTCCTCATGCCCCTCACGTGACCCTGTGGCAACCCCTTAGCCTATAAAAGGAGGACCAAGGCACGGGAGGAGGGGGAAGAGAGAACGAGAACAAGGACAAGATAGAACAAGGACGAACACAAGCTAGAACCAGAGCAAGACTAGACTAGGGCTGCGGAGGTAGAGAGGAAGGTGATCTCCTCCGGGTCAGGATCTGTCCTTCTTCTACCTCGGGCCAAAACCCTTCCGGGTACCCTGTCCGGGAGGTTCCATTGTAAGCCACACTATGAAGAACTCATCAATCCAGACATGCAGGAGTAGGGCTTTTAGCCTCCGGGCGGCCTGAACCTGGGTAGCTCCTTGTGTCCCTTTGGTTGCATGCTTTGATCGTGGAGAGGAGAGCTTGATCTAGACTCCGCCCAAGAAGACGATTCTCAGCCTCCTTCGCGCCCCGTGCCGAACCTAAAAGGGGGTATCCTATACTCCCGGTGTCCGTGCAACGAGACACGACATCTGGCGCGCCAGGTAGGGGGCGCAAGTGCTGGATTCGTCTTCTTCTTCATCAACTCAAGTTCATCGTCAAGTTCATCGTCAAGTTCGGCGTCAAGCTTTCAGTCCGTGTCAAGATCTGTTCCAACGCCTTCGGAACGGCGCTAGTTTCGGCTCTCGTGAAGAGAGATACCGAATCCGACATTCAAGATGACAAAGAAGAGAAAGGGAAAGGCAGCCTTTGAGTTCCTGCGGTACCCCGGCCTCGGCTTCGTTCTTGACGAATCCTCGCCGGCACCTGCCGCTAAAGATCGCGCCTTCGGAGTCCACTTCGTCCCTCCAGCCGCTTATGTCAGCTCTCTGGTCAGCACGGGAAGACCTGAGGAAGGTGCCACGAACATTGATGTCCCTCTTTCCCCATGGACGCATGGAGCGAAGGAGGAACTCTGTTCCGACGCGCCGACCACAGTGCCGCTTCCGGAGGAGGAAAACCTCGACCAAGACACAAAAAGCGAGCCTCGGCAAGAAGATCCTCTCATCTACGTGCCCCAAGAACTCCAGATTCCTCTGCGCAAAGACGGCCAGCCTGGAGTGTGGTGCATGTACCACAGATCTGACCGGCACAGTCTGGAAGATTGCCGACAGTTCAACGACATCCAGATACGCCAGAAGAACGGTGATTGCTATTCGTGCGGAGAACCAGGACACATCAGCCGAGATTGCCCCCTCAACAAGAAGTCCAAGAAAGCCAAGAGGAGTGCCACAGCTGGGGTTCCTCAGAAGGGAAGATCTTTCGGACCTTTGCCAATGCATCCACCCAGACTGAAGAACTCCCGGAACCTTGCTTACTACCGGAGCCCCCACAGATACAAAGCAGTCAAGGGCAAGCTGCAGCTAGCTGGGATCAAACCTTCATTTGCGGAGACGTGGCCCACGGAGAATGGGATCTCCCGGGTCACATCGTCACGATACAGCCTGGACCAAGTGGACCCCCTCAGAAGTACCGGATCGCTAAGTGGCTAGCATCAGGATCCCGCGAGTAAAGCAAGCTTCAGGGTCTCCGGACCGGCATGAGCCAGCCAGATTGCCGGATCACCAAACAAGGAACATCCGGGTCAGGAAACTAAGACAACCGTGGGGTCTCCGGACCGGCGTCTCTGATACGCCAGCAAGCCGCCGGATCACCAGTTGGGTGGTCTCCGGGTAACTCGAGCAAGAAGCACAAATGGTCTCCGGACCGGCGCAAGCCAGCCAGTCATGCCCTTAGTCGGCATTGGAGGCTATCTCGGTTGGAAGCCTTGTCCCCGCCAAGAATTGCTGGGCAAGGCAGAATTATGTCTGAAACACGGCATAGAAGACCCGCCTTGGCGGCAGCGCGACAGAACGATTACCGAGGTAGCCAGAAGGAGTCAAAACGCGAGCTAAGTATAAACGTGCTTGCACGGGCTTGTTCCCGGGTATATCAGTTTTATGTGCTTTGGCTAAGGCGAAAGCGGGCGTTCTCCTGGGGCAGCGCCTTCGCGATGACACTGTCAGTTTCCCTCGGGCAGTGGAATCGTGGGCTGAGGTCCGTGCGGTCAGGAAACGGTGGGTCCTTTGGGGGGTTGCGCCCTGTGTCCGCACTTCAGATCAGTCTGAGTGCCCACGGCTGGTTAGCGCTCACACCTTTGGATCCTTCCCGAGAGCGTAAAGCCCCCACGAGTACAATAAAACTTATATACTTTGGGAAGAAGTTATTTACATTCAAAAGCATGAGTTCATAAGCCAGTTGGCAATATCAGTACAAAAGCATGGTTCACGGCCCCTGGTATTGTCCTTTTCAGGACTTCACAGGTTCACGGGTCATCTTCTCGGGAAAGGTGCTTCAAGATCTCCTCCACCTGGCGGGTCACGTCTGGAGGAAGCGGCGTCCCGGGTTCAGGCGCCTCCAGCTCGGATAGCAAGGAGAGCTGCGGGTGTCGCTGGCGAAGCGCTGTGACGAATCGGGTCGTCACCTGCCTCACTGCCTGTTCCCCAGCAAGGCGAGTGGCTCTGCTAACCTGCTCCTTGATACCTTTGATGAGCGAGGCCACGTACTTCAAGAACCCGGGATAGCGGGCGAAGGAAGTGGAATGGTCGGCCATGAGGACGGGCGGAGAAGGCACTCCCAAATTCGTGAACTCCTGCACGATGTCCAAGGACCCGTGGTTCATCTGGAGCAAGACGTTGTGATCATCGCGGCGGTGGTGAGCAAATCGCCGTCGCTCTTTCTCAAGTGCATCCTTCGCTTCCGCCAGCTCTGCCTGCACTCCCGTCAGCTGGTTGGATACCTGCTCATGTTGGTGCCACGCAATCTGAGCTTGGGATTTGGACGCTTCCATCGCCGCACGCCCATCAGCCAGCTCCTTTGTTTCTTCTTGCGAAGGACAGTCATGCGCGCATCTTTGTCCTTCCAGAAGTCAATTGCATCGCCCAGTTCCCGGATCTTCCTTTCCATGGCGACGCGGCCAGCCGTAGCCTCTTGCTTAAACTTCTCAGCTGTTTTGAGGGCCTGCTTCTGCGCCTCAATCGTGGCCGTCATCGCCTCAGCCCGGGCGGACAAGCTATCTCTTTCGCCCCTGGCTCTCTGGAAATCCGAGTAGGCTGTTCCCGCTTTCCCTCTCGCTCTTGAGCTCGCTCTGGAGTTTAGAGACCTGCTTGCTTAGCGACGAGGCGGCTCTGCTTTTGGCTCGAAGTCATTTTCAACCTCGCTGCGAGCCCAGCCAGCCACGTTCTCCAGGCCTTGTTCGAAGCGGTCCTCGTCCCGCTCCATCTTGATCTGGAGCTCCTCAATGGTGCCAAGGTAGTGGCGCTCTTCATCTTCCAGCTCGGCCTCTCGTCGCTCCAGCTCTTTCTCGCGGCTGGCCACTCGCTGTTCCCAAGCATAGAGCAGCTCTTCGTCCGCCGCCAGCTTCAGTTCACGGGCGCTACGAGCTTCCTCCCCGGAGGGAAGCCGCAGCTCGCGAGCCTGCGAGTGCTCCCCGCTGTCGGAGGTCGGGGGCACCAGCCGCGCCAGTTCGGCGCGGGCAGAAGACAAGAACTCCGAGACGCTGGAGAACGTCTTGGAGAACCCGGGGCCTTCCTCGACTCTCCCGGGTTCAGGGCAGGGGTCAGCGTTCCCGGGGCGGAGCCCCGGGGATGTACCCGCCTGCTGCGAGTCCTCGCGGTCCGAGGGTCGCCTGGGGATCCACGTCGCGCCTCTCCCCAGGGCCTTTCGCGCCGACAGCCTCCGCCTCGTCTGCGACGACCGGAGCCACCCCCTGGTCCTTGGGGCGGACTGGGGGCTGGGGGCTCGGAGTTGCCTCCGTCGGAGGTGCCGGTGGAGCTCGACGCTTCGACGTCCTCGCCTCTCCGGGGTCGCTTGCTTGGCCACTCCGGGGTCGGGCTCCTGTGCAAGAAATGAAAGTCAGAAGTCAGGACGGCGGCAGAAGAAAAACAACTCCGCTTTCAAAGACAAGATGCCATCAAAACTTACCGGCGGGCTCTCTTCGATCCGGAGAAGCTCCACCTCTTCTGCACCAAGTCGTCAAAGAGGTCCGGCAAGGACAGGCTCTCATCCCCTACCTCCATGTCAGCAAGGGGAGGAGGGATGGCCTCCGACACCTGATCAGACTCCTGCAACGACGGCGAGCTCGGCGGCACAGGCTGCTCTGGGAGTTCGTCACCCGGCGGGTTTGTCGCCGCCCCGGAAGGAGCGCCGGGGCCTCCGCCCGCAAGGTACTCCCGGAGGAGTCGCTTCGTCGCCTTCGTCATCCGAAGTCCCAGGTTCTTCAGGGGAAACGTCCCCGTGGGCAAGGCCTTGCTCCCTTGGCCTACCTCCTTGAAGACTGCGTGTTTTGGGTGCCGGCGGGGGCTCGATCTTGGTAGTACCCGCCACCCCGTACTCATTACACTCTGGCATCGAAGATCGGATACCGTCGGCGGCCGGATCTTCGAACAGCGGCAAGGTCTCATCCTGGAACTCGAAGGGTACCCATGGCAATATGTAGCCCATGGACAGAGCCCAGGTGGTCTCTGTCAAGTGGAATCTAGACGTGGAAGGCTGCTGCCCACCTGATTGAGTTCCCAGAGCGGGCGGCTCCGGAACTGCAGAGGGGCAATCCCCCTGTGAAGAAAGTCTGCCAGGATCATGGCACCCGTCACTCCCCTTGCGCGGAGCGCAGCCAACCTGTTGATGACTGGAGCCAGTGCTTCCCCTTGAGAGCTTCTCTCCTTCGAGTGTGCCAGTCGCTCCGCTGGATAATATGGAGTCATCAGATGGGGATTGGTCCCGTCAGCTTCGACAAAATACCAGTTGTGCCTCCATTCTCCAACCGAGGCCTTGGTGAATGTTTCCGGGTACTGGTGCGCCGCATCTCTCCGGAGGCAGAAAGAGACACCGCCAGCGATCCACTTGGACTTCCCCAGGCGTGGAACGAAGAAGTGGCGGAACAGGGCCACCGAGGGCATGACACCCGCAAATGCCTCGCAGGCATAGGCAAAAGTAGCAAGCATCATCACGGCATTGGGGTGCAAGTGCAGCATATGCAATCCGTAAGCCTCCAAGATTGCTGCGAAGAACTCGGAGAACGGAGGAAGAAGGCCGACGACGGAGAAATCGTGGAAAGTAATCACCTCCCCTTCTCGTTGAGGACCGCTCCCAGGGCGCACCACCACTCCCTCAGTACCGCGGAAGCTCGCGGCCAGGGATTGGCGGACGCGTTGGATGGCTTCTCTGACGCATACTCACTGGGAGAAAAGAGGGCCTGAGTCACCCTCATCGAGGGCGGCGCTTCGGCCAGGGAAGCCTCCATCGCCATCTTCTCGGCGGCAGATTGCGACATCTTCCTCACTCCCGTCCTATCTCGCTTAGGCGGCATGGGCTGGGGGCAAGAACAAGGAACGGCGGCGGCCAAGGCGGGAGGCGGCGATTGGCGAAGTCAGGGAGAAGGAGTCTCCTGGGCGGCGATTTGGGGATTTCGGCGAATCTGGAGAGGTAACGGCTACAGTGGAAGCCAGTCGTGGCTTATAAGGCATCCCACACGTCACGTCGCGGCCCCATTACTCCGACGGACGTGGGGATCGAGGGGGCGTGCCGATTTCTGCGCGTTTCGCCCGTTGGATTCCAGGATAAGCAAGGGGTCCGTATGAATCGCAACGTTCGCCGTGATTCAGTCAACAGGACCCGGGGGCTCGTCTCTACCTCGCCTCGGCGGGTCCCCAACGGAGCTGAGAAGACCAGGTACCCGGGACCCACTTTGACCTATCTTTAGGCCATGGCCCCGGCAGCTGGAGCAAGAGCCGCCGGGACCATGCCCGGGGGCTACTGTCGCAACAGTGGAACATGGGGTTCCCCTAGTACTGCCAAAGTGGGTCCACCCATGTGGGCCCAAGATGAAGATGGACAAGACCAAGACTCAAGTCAAGCTGGCGGGTTCACCGTCAAGACACGCATGGCCTACGACGACTAAGGGCTCCGGTCCTGGGGACCTTCCGGGTCCCCGAATCAAGCAAGAAGGCCAGGAAGGACCCGGGAGCCCGAGTTCCCGGCAGGAGGCACTCCACCTCACCGCGGAAGACTTGGGAAGCAAGGCGAAGGCAGCGCGGGTGGGAAGCACGCCCTGTGGTGGTGTCAGCTCCTGTCCACCCCAAGGCGGACGCTCCCACCTAACCCAGAGGAGACGCTAGGCTGAGAAGAGGCCACGTCTCCCCCTAAACTAGATGAGGAGGGTCCTTCACCCCGAAGATCCCTCATGCTCCTCACGTGACCCTGTGGCAACCCCTTAGCCTATAAATGGAGGACCAAGGCACGGGAGGAAGAGGGGAAGAGAGAACAAGAACAAGGACAAGATAGAACAAGGACGAACACAAGCTAGAACCAGAGCAAGACTAGACTAGGGCTGCGGAGGTAGAGAGGAAGGTGATCTCCTCGGGTCAGGATCTGTCCTTCTTCTACCTCGGGCCAAAACCCTTCCGGGTACCCTGTCCGGGAGGTTCCATTGTAAGCCACACTATGAAGAACTCATCAATCCAGACATGCAGGAGTAGGGCTTTTAGCCTCCGGGCGGCCTGAACCTGGGTAGCTCCTTGTGTCCCTTTGGTTGCATGCTTTGATCGCGGAGAGGAGAGCTTGATCTAGACTCCGCCCAAGAAGACGATTCTCAGCCTCCTTCGCGCCCCGTGCCGAACCTAAAAGGGGGTATCCTATACTCCCGGTGTCCGTGCAACGAGACACGACAGTGTGATAGCCTAGGAACAACAGCGCTGCATCGGATAAATCTTTCGCATCTTGACTCGTGGCTTGAACATATCACGTAATATTCTGCGTAAGATAAAACAAGGTGTTGTATTTTTGTTCGGATAATAAAATAATATATTTTAAATTTGCTACTAGAATTCACCTGGAAAATAAATCCTTGACTAATAAATTTGGTCGTATCCGAGTTAACCATGTCCATATCAGAAGGTTCATGTCTTTTAATCCAAATGACCAAGCTCATGGCCATATCCATGGCCAAGTTATTGCTATCATGACCAAACACGACACAATACACATGGGTTTTAACATTAAATAGAAGACCGCCAAACCGAGATTTTAAAAAGAATGTAAGCTTTTATTTTCTAGTGCTGAAATTGCAACTTTGCGTGAAGCAAGTACCGCAAATAGGATTGCACACTGAACTTCCACAATTTTCACACAGATTACATGATATTGGAGGCATAGTGCCAATTTTTTTCTATCTTTGTAGCTATATTCCAATCATTAAATTATGGTACTCTAGCATGATTATACGCAACAAATCCAAAAAGGTCGAAAATACAACTCTTGGCAATGAATGGCCGGAGTGATAAATTTGGCCTCGTTTTGAGAAAATACATAAATACATAAAAATATAAATAAAATCCGCGGAACTTCCTTTTTAGTATACTAGTATCAAGGAAAAATCATAAACTTTTAATAGAACGATTTTATTTTTTTTCACAAAATGGATAACCTTGTATGAAGAGTCATGACTTTCAAGCTAGATGAACTACCATATCTCCCTCCACCACAACAAGGTGCAACCAATTTTGATTAAAAAACTATATATTAAAAAATATTCGGAAAAGCGGTTATTGAATGGCCTAATGTTTGACTTCTCTATCGAGACAAATAATATGATTCCCAAGAAAATAACCACGATGACGTTTTGCAACATTGAATAGCTCCAGTAGGGCGCAAATTCATCAGAAAAACAAATCTATATTTTCTTTATCCTCTCTGCTCTCAAACAAGTGGTAGCACACAATGAAAAACACTATGAATCCTCTCTGCTCTTTCGGGCCACAAAGACAACCAAGCAAAATTATCTCGCAGTGGTGCTGGGGAGGACTTGGTGCCAGTGAGTGGGCACATTCTGCAAGGAGATCCGAAGGAACATGTTCATGTTCACGTTTGGACAGGCATTCGGGAAGAAACATGCGCTGGAAGAGGGCCCATGGCTGGTCGGGAAAAACATTGTTGATGATGGAGAATTTTGTTGATAGCAAGACAATTGATGAGTATGTATTCAGGTTCTTCCCAATTTGGGTAAGGGTGTCAAACCTTCCTCTGGGTAAAATGAATCGGGAGATATGAGAGCTTATTGTGAGGGTGATGGGCGAATGCTTAGAGGTGGATGTTGATGATGAGGGGCTTGCAGTTGGGAATTCCTACCAATCAAAGTTAGGTTGGATTTTCGTGAACCCCTTATGCGAGGTATCAGGTTGGAGGCTGAGGAAGCGGCAGATGATGAGAGGTTGAGGGAGGATGAAGGTGGGGGGGGAGAGGAGGATGGGAGAAGTGTAAGGACCCTCGGAAATACCAAAGTCCGAGGTGCCCACGTTATGTAAACAGATCACGATCCCAATGATCAGTGCATCGTGATCACATAACCAACTGGTATACAAAGTTACATCATTCAAACGTACATACAAGTCTTACACAAATAAATAGTGGTCACAGGACCAAGTCTGCAATCACTGTCACGCAGGACAGAATTAACTACGATATAGCGGAAGCTCTCGACCAGCGTCGGCCCTCGTCACAACAGGACGCATTCCCACAGAGTAGTTTGACCGGTGACACTCAGTTGGCGTAGTCGTCGGCGTACTCCTCATCTTCGGCGTAGGTCTTCTCGTTGAAAATCTGGACATGGGAATATCCAGGGACACAGCCATGAGTACAATTACGTACTCGCAAGACCACCACCAGGCTTAAATTTTCATGGTAATGCAATAATAGCGTTTCCGAAAACTGGGATAGCGGCTATATATGACTATAGGGCTTAATTTTCGCAAAACGATGCTTTTAGACATAGAGAATACAACATCTCTATATCTTTGTTGAGAAAGGCATTTGGAGATATAATTCTCCTTCTTTTAGAAATGGCAGAAACCATTTCCATGTTCGAAAACACTTTTGTAAAACTTTCTTCAAAACACTAGGATAGGGATGCCCCTTTTTCCTTTCCGGGTTCCGACTGGTTGACTCCCCGAGACCAACCATCTTCTCCCAAATTCCGTACCACCCAGGTACCTCCTTGATGCCTCCGTTTTCTTCGCCGAAACAGTTTCTTTTTAAAACATAAAAGTGCCCATACGCCTAGATCGGTGGCCTTTCCAACCATCCATGACCGAGGACTCGGCTATTCGAATAGTTTTACACTCTGCAGAGGTGGTACACTTTCACCACAAGATTCGGATGGTCTGCCATGGATCAACCACGGACTGTACGGAGACAGCATGCACACATCAGATGGCCGATCCTAACTTCCACTATGTCAGTGCTAGTATAAGAATATCCTCTTCGAGTGGGTTTGTTCTCCCCGGCACCGAGTGAGCTAGCCGTATCGATCCGGTTTCCCCTAGTCTCACACCGCCATGACATGAGACCCACCGTTGCTTCCCGGTGGCACACGAAGTCCACACTCTGTATGCCCATATCCAGCATTCGGTTCCGGGGACTCTAACCCTTCTAGCCAATTGAGGAGTATTCGAATACTAACACCAACAAACTTCCGCTAAGCCCGTGCCCATTTTGGGGTAATGTGGTTGTACGGGTTAATTGTTCGGGCGGCCGCTAGGGCTGTACTTTGTTTTTCAAAACATCTCCACCTCCGACTGCTCCCAGCAGCTCGGGTTTTCGTAAACTCACCGAATGCTCCCAGCAACTCGGGTTTTCGTAAACATCTCCGATTGCTCCCAGCAACTCAGGTTTTATAAAACACTTTCTCGCCGATTGCTCCCAGCAACTCAGTTTTTCGTAAACATCTTCGATTGCTCCCAGCAACTCGGGTTTTTCCTCCGAAAACATTTTATAAAAAACCAGGCTCCCATCCTATAGTTTTTGAGATAAGAATATAAAGATATACTACTAGAAAATTTAATTTTCTTGATAGCGCCTTCAGTAGAAGGCTTCTCAAGTGAAGACCTATTTTTATAAAACCTATTATATACTAGTAGATATCTTTGGCCAAACAATATTTTGTAAAATAGTTTTTGGGTGGCAAAATGCCACAGAAGAAATAAAACATGCATTATTTTATTTTGTAAACAAAACATGCTTTGTAGAAATAATAGGATTTCAGTAGGGTGGGGAGGTGGCTTGCCTGGCTCAGCAATATGTCCCTGGGTCTTTATCTTGATGTTCTTCGGGTTCACTCCTCACTTCCAGTTCCTTCCCGATCGTATCTAACGTCGTAAACAGAAAAATAACGATACTCAAAATACAAGACAAAACCACAAGGACATATCAAACAAGAAGCATTGCACAAGACACTAAGCTATCAATCAAAATCAAGCAATTTCCTAAATTAAACAATCAACAAGCAACAAGTCCATATAGCTAAGACAAACAACAAACACACCTGAGAATATATACATAACAATCCTAATCGTTGAATAGGTAGTTTTAACTAAGCACTAAAGTACAACACCTCCTAGGGTGATTGGATCATTTAACAAGGGTTGCTATATTAGCTTAGGAAATACTTCAGACAAAAGTATTTTAATAGCTAAGGAAAAACTTCAGACAAAAGTATCTTATTAAGCAAGCATTAACACTAGCATTAAGCACACTCACATGCAAGCATGCTACTAGCTCTAGGAACACATACTATTAAGTAGTTAATCAACCAATAAAATTAACACCACTGCTCACACAAGTTGTTGCTTAAGAGGTAAAAGGTGCAGGAGAGTTATTTAATAGAATACCACAAACATTACTGCAAAGGAGCGGGTTGACAACATTCTAAAGTAACAGAATCAAACAGCGAGCATTTCAACCACAAACACCTTCTTGAATAAATAGATCTAAAACATTCCAAATCACAAACATTGCATAAAACAAAATAGTGCAAACAATAGATGCTAAGATGATCATGCTAAAAAAACAATTGAGTAGTGGGTGACACTACAATACTTTTAGAATGTTTGAACTAGGTCAGTACAAGGTAATTTATGGTTCTGGACTTGAGGTGGAATAATAATATTCCTCAAACAAGTCAATTAGAATTAGTAAATTAAAATAAGACTTTTTAATAGTGGCAATAGTGCTGTATTTGGGAAATAATCCTCCAGTCTTAAAATAATGTTCAGAAAAATTAAATCCTTCTACCACAGTACTCCTAACATTCATAAAAAGCTATAGAAATTGGATTTGCATCAAAACATCACACCAAAAAGGAATTAAAAAATCCCACAGTAGCTACTGGTCTCAAAACCAAAATAATTAAAACTCCAGTTCTAGGAACCTCCTGCATGCAAGGTTAAATTCTATGGAATGGTATGGATTTACCTTTCTGTACAAATTGGATTCACTCAAAAATATTACTCCTAGCTCAAGATATCATAAAAAGAGTGGAAAACATACTTTCTACTAGATTTAATATACAACACAAAATACAAATTATTTTTGGACCAAACTAGCTCTGCACGTTTAGGAAAACACATATTTATCTAACAAAAATACCCCTAAATAATTTGCACACACAGATTTGCCACAAAAGAATTAAACTAGATACAAACAATTAACAGAAACTGGAAAAAGGTTAAATCCAGGAAATAAAAACGTTCATGGGCCGAGGTTGGGCCAGATCTGGCCACGGTCCGCGTGGATCTGGGCCGCGTGTGAGCCAGGCCGGCCCAACAGCACGCGCTGCGCGCGCGCGCGCTGAAACGGTCAACGACCGGATGGTTTCAAACGTGGCCGTAGATCTCCAGATCTACGGTCCACCGTCGTCGTCCCCAGTGCGACAGAGCGCGCGGATGAACCAGAAAGGGGAAAGAAGAGGGCGACGGGGGCGTGCTCACCCAGGGCTTCGTGCGGCTGCGGGAGGGGCTGGGTCAAAGGAGAAGACGACGGCGCGCTCGGGGGTGCTCTCAGGTCCCGCATGCGTCGCCGGAGTCCATGGCGACGACGGCGACATTCTTCTCGGGTCGAGGACGGGGGCGACGTGCTCCGGCTGTCTCTGAGCAAAATAAGAGGGGGACGAGTTAGGTAATGCAGAGGGGAACTCGCCGAGCCAGCAATGGCGGAGAATGGAGGGTGAGGCACTGGCAATCGCTGCCCGAAGCCTGCGGTTGCCGAGTCGAGACCTTCGTCTCCCGGGCAGCAGGGGGCACGAACTCGAGCGTGGCTTCGTGGGGGAGGAGTGGAGGTGTGTGTGCGAGGTTAGAGGGGAAAATGAGAGAGAGAAGAGGCAAGGGCGTGGGTAGTGACCAGAGGCCGTTTTTAGGGTTTCTCGGGTTTCTCGGACCAGGGGCTGGGGGAGTGGGCCGTGGCGATGCAATTGGCTCTCCTGGGCGTGGAGGAGTGGGCAGGGTGGTGTTGGTCGGGAGACGTGGTGCTGGCCAGTGGGGAGTGAGGGAGTGACCCTCCATTGGCCGTTTTGGGAAAAGAAGGGAGAAGAGTGGAGGAGAGGGGTGTTGAGAGGATGACCAGTGGGCCCTAGCTGACTAGGACACTCCCTCTGGTCAGATAGGAGAGAGGGGAGTCGATGGATTAGAGAGGGAGGACTGGTTTTGGGTTAGGTTTAGGGTTTTGGGGTCAACACTAACTTGTGTAGCTAATTTTACTAACAAAAACTAAAAAGGATCAACACCATGAGTTAAGCAACAACATGTGTGTGGTGACCTAATTGAGGTGATGCAAAAGATTCCAAGCCTAAAAGATTAAGAAAGAAAATTTAGAATCTAAGCTAGTTGTGAAAAATGACCAAATGGTCATTGATTTGGGTAGGCACAACCACCTAGATGTTTAAGTGGCTAAACAAGTGTCAAAATTTAACCAAAGGTAAGTTTTGAAATTATATGTGACATAGATCAATGTGGATGATTTGCATGTCAAAGATGATTCATGGTTTGCTTAATGTGGAGCCCTAGATTTGCTATGTTTTACTAAACATGAAGATCACCAAATTTAATTTGACCTTGCAAAAATTTGTATTTGAGTTACTACCAAAGGATGGCACCCTAGCTAATAAGTTCAAGCAAGAAATGAGCTCACACCACCCAACCATAAATATATTGTTGGCTCATCAATGCACTTGCTCATTTTCAAGTCACATAATTCAATCATAAGCAAAAAGGTTCACACAAACAAAGCAAATTGAACAAATAACCAAACTTGGGGATTAAACAAATATATACTTTGTGAGGTGGTGATCAATAACATAATGACAAGATTTTGAAGAAAGAAGGTTAGACCATTCCCTAGTAATAGTTTCCAAAGAAATATTGAATTAGGAGTTTTTGAAATAAGAGTTGCTAAGACTAGCAACACATTAATCTCAAAAATAATTTAGGACTTATTATATGGTCCTTTATAGTGTTGCAAACATATAGTTTTTGGAAATAATTTTATTTCCTCAGATGAAAGGTCTTTGGGTAGATACTAAGATCAAAACATCAGGGTAAAAGAAGTTGGGTAAAAATAAGATAGGAGAAGATTTTATGGACTATTTTATTTGTCATTGCGTTGATCACAAGGGTCATATTATAACTAGGCCGAACTCCAAGGTTGATAATTAGAGAGGTCATCAACACTCACACAAACCACAACAAGTCAAACAGTGCAGATATGGGTGAAACACATCCATAAATAATACAACTCAAAAAGTTTTTGTTGGTTCCAAATTTTGGGTCTTAATTAATTAAGTTTTCCTTGCTTTCCAAAATTTGGACGTTACAGACCTTCCCCCCTTAAAAGAATCTCGTCCCGAGATTCCTGAGCGGGTACTAAGAGAGTGCAAGGTTAGTGGGTTTGTTGCTCCTTCATCTTCCGGGATTGTTGGTTCTCAAGCCGAGTCTCCTTGTTGATACTTCATCGGATTTCTTCCGGAAGGCTTTTGGCCTCTGCTGAAGGTGTTGTCATGGAGGTTGATGCTGATCAGCGTACTTGTCGAGTTGGCTTCAACTACTCCAGAGTTAGGGCACAAAGGACAGTTTGCCAAACTCCCTAATAAAACCAGCGTTTGACTTCCCCCTTAAAAAGGGGCCTTGAAGGGTAGCTGTTGAAGGTGTAAGTTGTTGCCGACTTCAATATGTTGTTGTTCTTGAGTATCACGGCGATCTTTGTCTTGGTCGTAGCTCCTTGGCGCTTGCGGTTGATGTAGACACTCGTCCTGATATTGCCGTCTTGAGAGGTTAGCAGTTAAATATCTGCCAACATTTTTCAAGCCTCCCAGGGGTGTCAGATCCGTAGACTTGACTCTCTCCGGTTTCTTGTCAGTAGATGGATGTTATAAAATTCTAAGTGCGTCTGGACTTGCTTGGTGGTTGACGTGGTCCACAGCAGGTGCTTCCGTCGTTTGCTTCTTCTAGGTAGGAGGAACTTCATTGTTGACTTCCTTGGTTCTTGAATTTCACGAAGCCTTGGGTAAGAATCTTAGGAAGTACAGTCTAGGTATCGAGCTTCCAGAGGAGTCTAAAAGTTAGTTCGAGGACCCAGTGATCTGTTGCCTGACGAAAATCCAAACGTCAAACGCTTAGTTTGCCTAAAAGAAGTTAGTGAAGAATCTTCACGCCAACTGTTTCCATGCGAGCTCTTCGTTCTTGCTTTCATCAGTCGAGATACTATTAGCTAAGATGACTGGCCGGCAGATGATAGTGATGACGCTTGTTCATCCTGGCGTAGCTCCCCTTGGATGATTCTTCGATGCGGGTCTTCCTCAGGTTTTGTTGGCGGCGATCCCCTTTGGTTGAGTCTTGAGCTTGAGGCTTCATATCTTCTTTAGGAAACTAGCGGCAGGCTAGGGTTCTCCTCCATTTCTCCCAAGTTTGTGGTGCGAGGTAGGAATTAGTCGAGGTGGTTTTAATTCACGGGACAAACTTGGGTGAGTCAAACCTAGCAAAGTTAGCGCCAGGGAATTAAGTGCCACTAACTGCTCGTCAAGCGGGTAGGTACATGATCCTCTTTGTACTCATCATTACCGTGGGTCTCTGAGCTCGAATCTTCATAGCAACTCGTACACACTCCTCGAGTTCCTCTAGTTACAAATCCGAATTGAGTCTCCTTACGTCCTCGTTTCTTGTCAAGGCGGCAACCCCGAGTTATAAGTTAGTACTATCACGGTTACTTTAGGTCAGGTGTCATTCTTAAGTTAGATATGATCACTAGTGTAGTACTCCTTCCCATACTAATTACGGTGTGGGACTCGTGTTAGACACGTTAACATTTCTCTTCTTTAAGAGTCTAGAAAGGATTTTATTAAAAGCGAAAGATCTTGCATTGAACTCAAATACTGCTTCACTAAATAGGACCCATACTTCTTCTAGAGTCTGCCTAGGAGTCACCATGGCTCGAGGTGCCAGACTAAAACTCTGTAGGGTGAGAAGCACCTCTAAGAGACTTCTTCTTGAGAAAGGTTCTTCCAGAGCATAGGCACAACTTGTGATATGTTTCTAAGGGTGGTGTTGGCTCCTTTCTCCCCTTCCGGCGTTTCGAATTCCAACATGGGCTGGATGCTCTGGTGGACGTCTTTCTTGGGGCGTGGATGGCGTCTTGAGCAATCTTCTCATGGGCATCATTTACTGCGTCTACTAAGAACTCCATAGGACACTTGGCCGGAACATGATCATCTCCTTCGCATAGGTAGCAAGTGACGCTAGCGGTTGGGCACTTGCCAAATGGATGTGCATAGAAACAGTGTGGGCAGCTGCCGGGGCATGTACTCGCCTGATGTCCACCCCTTCCGCACCGACTACAAGCCTTTCCTTGTGGTGGTCTTGGTGGCTTTATCTTTATGGTGTACCTAAGGGGCACTTCCAGCTCTGATGTCCGCGTTCCTTACAAGTGTAACACCAGCGTTTTTCTATAGCCTTGGCGTCCGGTCCTCTGACTTTGATGATGTCCTCACTAATTGTCTTGGGCAGGTCTTTAGTCGTATGGAACTCCTTCCTTTCAAAGGGTATCGAGTGGGTTCTTGGGGTGGCTTCAATTTGATGGAGCGGAGGACTTTGCGTTGCTTCAAAACCGGGACCAATGTAGGTGCGCGCCCTTGACATTTTCGTCTGGGGAATTGTGGTTGCCGGAATCGAGTTAAACAAAACTTGTAGAGGTAGTTAAAACCAGATTTAAAAGCACAACAAGACTACCACGGTCAGGATACCTGAGTTCTTTACCAAGTAGGCACTAGGGCGTTGTTGACGGAGTGCGATTTGCGAAACACACAGGAGAAGCAACACACAAGCAGAGAACTCGCAAACCAACATCACACAAGGTACCTTTAGTACCAATGGACACCTAATACTCGTGGCAATCGGTACTACAACCAAAGTTCCTATCATAGGTTTTTCCTATGTGCTTTGGTTAAACTGGGTTGCCGAAATGTTCATTTTGTCGCCTTTGGCTTCAGCTGGAGAATTGAGGTGGCCGAAGTTGCAACTTGAGTAGAATCGTTGATGTTGAGCTGAGGTCTTCGGAGGTCTCTTGCTTTTGTTGACCCTGACAATCTTGGTATTTGCAGATCAATCGTCTTGATGTTAAATGTTGTGCATTTGTGATGGAAGCTTCTTCTTGTGGGTGCTACCTAATTAGGTTTCACTTGGGTTCATCGTCAAGCATATTCTTGGTTTTGAACGGGTAAGAGGGAGTAGAGAAATCCTCGGAAAATCTTAAAATAAAGGGGTAAGACTTTGAAATATTTGAGGAGGTGAGAAGAATGAAAGCCATTTTTGGACTTTCCTAGATAAAAAGGTATTTGGGTAGTAATATATATATATATATTTAACAAAAAATTTCCTTTCCTAACTAACGTCCGTGCTAACTAAGGTCTCCTAAGGTCAACGGTGGCTCTGATACCAAGTCTGTAAGGACCCCTCGGAAATACCAAAGTCCGAGGTGCCCGCGTTATGTAAACAGATCACGATCCCAATGATCAGTGCATCGCGATCACATAACCAACTGGTATACAAAGTTACATCATTCAAACGTACATACAAGTCTTACACAAATAAATAGTGGTCACAGGACCAAGTCTGCAATCACTGTCACGCAGGACAGAATTAACTACGATATAGCGGAAGCTCTCAGCTAGCGTCAGCCCTTGTCACAACAGGACGCATTCCCACAGAGCAGTTGACCGGTGACACTCAGTTGGCGTAGTCGTCGGCGTACTCCTCATCTTCGGCGTAGGTCTTCTCGTTGAAAATCTGGACATGGGAATATCCAGGGACACAGCCATGAGTACAATTACGTACTCGCAAGACCACCACCAGGCTTAAGTTTTCATGGTAATGCAATAATAGCGTTTCCGAAAACTGGGATAGCTGCTATATATGACTATAGGGCTTAATTTTCGCAAAACGATGCTTTTAGACATAGAGAATACAACATCTCTATATCTTTGTTGAGAAAGGCATTTGGAGATATAATTCTCCTTCTTTTAGAAATGGCAGAAACCATTTCCACGTTCGAAAACACTTTTGTAAAACTTTCTTCAAAACACTAGGATAGGGATGCCCCTTTTTCCTTTCCGGGTTCCGACTGGTTGACTCCCCGAGACCAACCATCTTCTCCCAAACTCCGTACCTCCCAGGTACCTCCTTGATGCCTCCGTTTTCTTCGCCGAAACAGTTTCTTTTTAAAACATAAAAGTGCCCATACGCCTAGATCGGTGGCCTTTCCAACCGTCCATGACCGAGGACTCGGCTATTCGAATAGTTTTACACTCTGCAGAGGTGGTACACTTTCACCACAAGATTCGGATGGTCTGCCGTGGATCAACCACGGACTGTACGAAGACAGCATGCACACATCAGATGGCCGATCCTAACTTCCACTATGTCAGTGCTAGTATAAGAATATCCTCTTCGAGTGGGTTTGTTCTCCCTGGCACCGAGTGAGCTAGCCGTATCGATCCGGTTTCCCCTAGTCTCACACCGCCATGACAGGAGACCCACCGTTGCTTCCCGGTGGCACACGAAGTCCACACTCTGTATGCCCTTATCCAGCATTCGGTTCCGGGGACTCTAACCCCTTCTAGCCAATTGAGGAGTATTCGAATACTAACACCAACAAACTTCCGCTAAGCCCGTGCCCATTTTGGGGTAATGTGGTTGTACGGGTTAATTGTTCGGGCGGCCGCTAGGGCTGTACTTTGTTTTTCAAAACATCTCCACCTCCGACTGCTCCCAACAGCTCGGGTTTTCGTAAACTCACCGAATGCTCCCAGCAACTCGGGTTTTCGTAAACATCTCCGATTGCTCCCAGCAACTCAGGTTTTATAAAACACTTTCTCGCTGATTGCTCCCAGCAACTCGGTTTTTCGTAAACATCTCCGATTGCTCCCAGCAACTCGGGTTTTTCCTCCGAAAACATTTTATCAAAAACCAGGCTCCCATCCTATAGTTTTTGAGATAAGAATATAAGGATATACTACTAGAAAATTTAATTATCTTGATAGCGCCTTCAGTAGAAGGCTTCTCAAGTGAAGACCTATTTTTATAAAACCTATTATATACTAGTAGATATCTTTGGCCAAACAATATTTTGTAAAATAGTTTTTGGGTGGCAAAATGCCACAGAAGAAATAAAACATGCATTATTTTATTTTGTAAACAAAACATGCTTTGTAGAAATAATAGGATTTCAGTAGGGTGGGAGGTGGCTTGCCTGGCTCAGCAATATGTCCCTGGGTCTTTATCTTGACGTTCTTCGGGTTCACTCCTCACTTCCAGTTCCTTCCCGATCATATCTAACGTCGTAAACAGGAAAATAACGATACTCAAAATACAAGACAAAACCACAAGGACATATCAAACAGCAAGCATTGCACAAGACACTAAGCTATCAATCAAAATCAAGCAATTTCCTAAATTAAACAATCAACAAGCAACAAGTCCATATAGCTAAGACAAACAACAAACACACCTGAGAATATATACATAACAATCCTAATCGTTGAATAGGTAGTTTTAACTAAGCACTAAAGTACAACACCTCCTAGGGTGATTGGATCATTTAACAAGGGTTGCTATATTAGTTCAGGAAATACTTCAGACAAAAGTATCTTAATAGCTAAGGAAAAACTTCAGACAAAAGTATCTTATTAAGCAGGCATTAACACTAGCATTAAGCACACTCACATGCAAGCATGCTACTAGCTCTAGGAACACATACTATTAAGTAGTTAATCAACCAATAAAATTAACACCACTGCTCACACAAGTTGTTGCTTAAGAGCTAAAAGGTGCTGGAGAGTTATTTAATAGAATACCACAAACATTACTGCAAAGGAGCGGGTTGACAACAATCTAAAGTAACAGAATCAAACAGCGAGCATTTCAACCACAAACACCTTCTTGAATAAATAGATCTAAAACATTCCAAATCACAAACATGGCATAAAACAAAATAGTGCAAACAATAGATGCTAAGATGATCATGCTAAAAAAAAAATTGAGTAGTGGGTGACACTACAATACTTTTAGAATTTTTGAACTAGGTCAGTACAAGGTAATTTAAGGTTCTGGACTTGAGGTGGAATAATAATATTCCTCAAACAAGTCAATTAGAATTAGTAAATTAAAATAAGACTTTTTAATAGTGGCAATAGTGCTGTATTTGGGAAATAATCCTCCAGTCTTAAAATAATATTCAGAAAATTAAATCCTTCTACCACAGTACTCCTAACATTCATACAAAGCTATCGAAATTGGATTTGCATCAAAACATCACACCAAAAAGGAATTAAAAAATCCCACAGTAGCTACTGGTCTCAAAACCAAAAGAATTAAAACTCCAGTTCTAGGAACCTCCTGCATGCAAGGTTAAATTCTATGGAAAGGTATGGATTTTACCTTTCTGTACAAATTGGATTCACTCAAAAATATTACTCCTAGCTCAAGATATCATAAAAAGAGTGGAAAACATACTTTCTACTAGATTTAATATACATCACAAAATACAAATTATTTTTGGACCAAACTAGCTCTGCATGTTTAGGAAAACACATAATCATCTAACAAAAATACCCCTAAATAATTTGCACACACAGATCTGCCACAAAAGAATTAAACTAGATGCAAACAATTAACAGAAACTGGAAAAAGGTTAAATCCAGGAAATAAAAACGTTCATGGGCCGAGGATGGGCCAGATCTGGCCACGGTCCGCGTGGATCTGGGCCGCGCGTGAGCCAGGCCAGCCCAACAGCACGCGCTGCGCGGCGCGCGCGGAAACGGTCAACGACCGGACGGTTTCAAACGTGGCCGTAGATCTCCAGATCTACGGTCCACCGTCGTCGTCCCCAGTGCGACGGAGCGCGCGGACGAACCAGAAAGGGGAAAGAAGAGGGCGACGGGGGCGTGCTCACCCAGGGCTTCGTGCGGCTGCGGGAAGGGCTGGGTCGAAGGAGAAGACGACGGCGCGCTCGGGGGTGCTCTCAGGTCCCGCATGCGTCGTCGGAGTCCATGGCGACGACGGCGACGTTCTTCTCGGGTCGAGGACGGGGGCTACGTGCTCCGGCTGTCTCTGAGCAAACTAAGAGGGGGACGAGTTAGGTAACGCAGAGGGGAACTCGCCGAGCCAGCAATGGCGGAGAATGGAGGGGTGAGGCACTGGCAATCGCTGCCCGATGCCGGTGGTTGCCGAGTCGAGACCTTCGTCTCCCGGGCAGCAGGGGGCAGGAACTCGAGCGTGGCTTCGTGGGGGAGGAGTGGAGGTGTGTGTGCGAGGTTAGAGGGGGAAATGAGAGAGAGAGAAGAGGGCAAGGGCGTGGGTAGTGACCAGAGGCCGTTTTTAGGGTTTCTCGGACCAGGGGGCTAGGGGAGTGGGCCGTGGCGATGCAATTGGCTCTCCTGGGCAGTGGAGGAGTGGGCAGGGTGGTGTTGGTCGGGAGACGTGGTGCTGGCCAGTGGGGAGTGAGGGAGTGACCCTCCGTTGGCCGGTTTTGGGAAAAGAAGGGAGAAGAGTGGAGGAGAGGGGTGTTGAGAGGATGACCAGTGGGCCCTAGTTGACTAGGACACTCCCTCTGGTCAGATAGGAGAGAGGGGAGTCGATGAATTAGAGAGGGGAGGACTGGTTTTGGGTTAGGTTTAGGGTTTTGGGGTCAACACTAACTTGTGTAGCTAATTTTACTAACAAAAACTAAAAAGGATCAACACCATGAGTTAAGCAACAACATGTGTGTGGTGACCTAATTGAGTTGATGCAAAAGTTTCCAAGCCTAAAAGATTAAGAAAGAAAATTTAGAATCTAAGCAAGTTGTGAAAAATGACCAAATGGTCATTGATTTGGTAGGCACCAACACCTAGATGTTTAAGTGGTTAAACAAGGTGTCAAAATTTAACCAAAGGTAAGTTTTGAAATTATATGTGACATAGATCAATGTGGATGATTTGCATGTCAAAGATGATTCATGGTTTGCTTAATGTGGAGCCCTAGATTTGCTATGTTTTACTAAACATGAAGATCACCAAATTTAATTTGACCTTGCAAAAATTTGTATTTGAGTTACTACCAAAGGATGGCACCCTAGCTAATAAGTTCAAGCAAGAAATGAGCTCACACCACCCAACCATAAATATATTGTTGGCTCATCAATGCACTTGCTCATTTTCAAGTCACATAATTCAATCATAAGCAAAAAGGTTCACACAAACAAAGCAAATTGAACAAATAACCAAACTTGGGGATTAAACAAATATATACTTTGTGAGGTGGTGATCAATAACATAATGACAAGATTTTGAAGAAAGAAGGTTAGACCATTCCCTAGTAATAGTTTCCAAAGAAATATTGAATTAGGAGTTTTTGAAATAAGAGTTGCTAAGACTAGCAACACATTAATCTCAAAAATAATTTAGGACTTATTATATGGTCCTTTATAGTGTTGCAAACATATAGCTTTTGGAAATAATTTTATTTCCTCAGATGAAAGGTCTTTGGGTAGATACTAAGATCAAAACATCAGGGTAAACGAAGTCGGGTAAAAATAAGATAGGAGAAGATTTTATGGACTATTTTATTTGTCATTGCGTTGATCACAAGGGTCATATTATAACTAGGCCGAACTCCAAGGTTGATAATTAGAGAGGTCATCAACACTCACACAAACCACAACAAGTCAAACAGTGCAGATATGGGTGAAACACATCCATAAACCATACAACTCAAAAAGTTTTTGTTGGTTCCAAATTTTGGGTCTTAATTAATTAAGTTTTCCTTGCTTTCCAAAATTTGGGACGTTACAAGAAGCCTGCCAAGTAAATTGTGTTTGTTTTTGTACAAGTTTCTGCTGGATTTCTACTTAACCCGTGGTGCTATTGGATATACTGATAAGGAGTGCTCGTTTTGGCTGAAGAAGGAGACAAACAGTTGTACACAAGAGACCTAAAAGCAAATATTTGCACTCCGCAAAGGAAGATGGGGGAGAGGAGGAGAGGGGACAGTGGAGCGCTAGAAGGGGAGGTGGTGCGGGAAGAAGTAAAAGCTCAGGAGGCAGGGGTAGCTGAACGAGAAGTGACTTAGATTCTTGGAGGAAGAATGAGGGCCGTGAGCACACTACAAGGAAACAGCTAATAGCTGGCTTCTAATTACTGGCGGGTCACGGAAAATCCACTCCGGTGATTCATGGAGACCAAATTGCAGAACCAATCACTGGCGTGGGTCAATGTACGCATGTCGGTGATATTTGGTTATCGCTGGCGTGGGATTTATTTGGCACGCCGGTGATATTTGGAGCACCTGTCTGTCCTCAGGCCAAAATAGTACTGGCGTAGCAATCACTCGCCGGTGATTTCTAGGCTAGCATTGGCGTGCATGTCTGCTCCCACGTCGGTTATGTTTTGACGCGCACCAAACTAAAACACGTGGTGGTGATTTCTTTCCTTTTCTTTTCCTTTTCCTTAGCCTTATCCCATCGCTGTCTCCCTCTCAATCCCCTCCCATCTCTCTCTCCCCACCGCCGCCATCTCCATCCCCGTCATGGCGGTGCTCCGGCCACCGCAGCCTCGCCGCCCATCTCCTCCTCCGTTCCCTCTCTCCCACGACTCACGTTCCCTCTCCACATCTATGGCGACCGCGAGCTCTTCCTCCGTCCCTATACCGCCCGCGTTTCAAGGAAGCGGTGGCGGCTCCCACCTACCCGGATCCCCTCTCCCTCCCCGGCGGTGACCTAGGAACGACCGCTGCTCCTCGCCGGTGAAGCGCCTCCTCGTCATGCTGATTCTGCCGCCTCCAAGCTCGAAGACGAAATCCCCACTCGCAGTTCCTGATTCCGCCGGCAGCCGCAAGCTCCTCCGCGCACCTCCTCCACCTCCTCCTCCTCCATCCACTGCGGCCTCTCCACTTCCGTCTCCATCATCTCTCGCCAGGAACCCTAGCTGGGTAAGGTACGACAATCTCTCTATGCCTCTCTCTGCTGGTGTATGTCAGTCTGCTCCTCTTATTTCTCAGTTTTCCTTAATAGACCATGTGCATTTGATCGTTGAATCGATTGCTTATTTGTGAGCATGCTTAATTGTGACTACGAAGTAGAAAACACCACTATTGGAAAAAGCGAAGGAAATGATATTAAACGTTCACACCTTCAATTTTGATTTATTAATAGAATTCATAATTCATCCTGGATAATATGTCATTATATTATATGACCTTCATGCACAAGAAGGCCCTCAACAGCCTACTGAACCATTGAATGTTTGTTCTGCATAGTGCAACAAGCTGGTGCAACTGATTGTGGTGTGGCAGTCGCCCACAGTTAATCGAAGTACCAACTTTGTCCAGTTTTAGTATGTGGAGAACATCTGTATCTACGATTAATATCCTCGCCATGTCCGGTTAAACCATCAAAATGAGGAAAGGCGTAACCAATGAATAACATCTCATACTAGCAGGTGGCTAATTGTGTATATGATCTTGCGATCACTAGAGTGGCAGACACTATTGAGAGAACATTTTTAAATGTCCCTTGACAAATCATATGATGCAATGTTACTGAAGCCAATAATGTCTTCTACACAAGCATATCTGTTTTAACCACTGTTCTGGACAAGGATTTATCTGAAAGGACAGTGACACATAACCAATTTTTTTTTACTTTATTGCCAAGCTGGAAGGTGAATTATACCTCCTTTTGTTTGTTGTTGCAGCTTCCACGTGTTCTAGATGTTCTGTTAGTATCACTAGAAGAAATTTGGCCTTTTACCACGGGGCTGTTTGTGGTAGAAAGGCCGTTTTTCGTGGCTAAAGGTTTTTAACAACGGGGGGGGGGGGGGGGGGGGGGGGGGGGGGGGGGGGGGGGGGGGGGGGGGTCCGTGGTGTATACTACGTGGGTGATTTATTAACCACGGCGGCGGGATTTCGTGGTAGATGGTTCCATCATCAACCACGAACAGGTTGCCGTGGTAAAAGAATCTAACGGACACGTGGCAAACGGCGTTATCTCTTCTACCACGATGTGGAAACCATGGTAGATGCCAGGCCCACCCGAGGCCTGGTACTGTTAGCTGGGCCGGCCCGTTAAGGTTAGATGGGCCGGCCGTTAGAGTAGATGGGCTCGTATGCAAATTTCAGTTGGGCCGACTCACTAAGTTAGCTGGGCCGGCCCGTTAAGTTGAGCGGGCCGATATGCAACCTCAAGTGGGCTGGCCCATCTGCGAAGATGGGCCGGCCTTCTACGAGTAAGTGGGCCAGCCTGCTACAGTTAATGGGCCGGCCTGCTAACGTAGCTGATTCGGCCTCCCATGATTTGTGGGCCGACCTGGTGAATATATGGGCGACCTGTTATCGTTCGTGGCCCGGCCTGCTAGATGTAATTGGGCCGGCCTTTCGTTTTTCGTGGGTCGGGCTGCCAGACGTTGTTGGGCAGGCCTGCTAAATATAGGTAGGCCGGCCTGCCACATATAGGCGAGCCGGCCCATTTGTTGAACTGGATCTATTTGATATTGTACTCGGGCCAGCCCTTTAAGGTTGATGGTCTGGCCCCTTATATATAGTGGGCCTGGCCCATGAAATTTAAAGGGTCTGGCCCATTATTGTTCAACACTATAACACCGAGCAATAGAGGTAGCAACTATTCAAAATACATTAAATAATACAACAAAATCTAGGCTAAGGAATAAAATATTACATCAACTGCAAAAAAGTAGTAATTATTACAGACCATGTAAATACAAAATAAACAGTGTTTAAACACCCTTTCGTTTTCCACCTTGTCTTGCCAGGCATGTGACCTGTAGTTTACCTCGAGAGCTACTGATGATACTATTAACAGGATGGTCCACCAAAGCTTGCCGATTTTTCAGTTCATGTATGTCAGTGATTGTAGCATCTCTATGGTGTCCAATTATATCAAATGGATCTTGGCGTGCAGAGACAACATAGCTTTCAGCTAGACTACCTGGTATATTTCACAAAAAACGATGTGAGCAATAACGACAGTCACTGCTTCTCTGTGAAAAGACATCTGTACGAGATGCAAGGGCTCTTCCTTTTCCCTTCATAGCTTTATTAGCTGGCTGAAACTAAGACAAAACGAATTACAACAGCATAACGGGGAACACACCACCATACTCATCGTCATGAATACAGTATGAGTCAATGGCCTGATACAACAAAGCAAGCTATTAGACGAGCCCTACATACAGATTAGTCTTAGGACAGGTGTGGCAAACATTCTATATACTGACAGATCATGTCACGAAAATAAACGACATGTATATAGTGAATCAGAAGGGTGCGACTTTAAAAATTCTAATTATATATAGTGAAACCATGGTGTCTGATGTTGAAATAGCTAGATCATGTAATGAAGCTACCCATCAAATATAAAGGTCAGAGGGAGTGCACAAAGTTCCTTGTGAGAGTTGTGTATGCATTATATTGGATCCCATTGAATAGGTGAATTGGTTCTAATCATCACTAGACCGGGATAGTGGCTCACAAATATTAGCACTTGAATTAAGCAAATGGCAGCAATATAATACTTACAGTAGCTTCTTGTTCAGTTTGACTGGCCTATGTTGTTTATACATCGGTCGAAGGCGTCAACTGCATCCAGTACTTTGATAGACACAGACGCTCTGGTGTACTTCATTTCTTCTCATCTGCATAAATATACGGGCAATCGTAAAAACTAACAGGTTCCAAGATGATAAAAGTACGTATACATCAATACAAAAGCAACATGAACCCAGGGCATTATAATCCTGCTTCCCTCTACAATTTCTCGGTGTTCCATATGGAAGCTCAATGCAAAATAACTACAGCAGTCATATATTCCACAATACCAGAAATGTATCAGGGAAGAAATAATAGGTAGCGCCATAGTGAGAACCAGATAGAAATTATAATCTCGAGACTTGTACACAAGTAGAACCGAGAAAAGAAAGCAGCATGCTCAGTGACTCAGATTTTCCTACAAACGTAGTTCAATGCCTCAAATTTAAAAGTAGCACAACGATTTTCTTTAAAAAGATGCGGACATCAACTAAAGCACTTAATATGTTGAAATATAGTACAGATACAGAAATAAGATTACATAATCATCTAATGTGAACTACATGAGGAGCAATATGAGTGAATCTAGACACCTAAATACGTCCGCGTACACCGAATCTCGGAAAAAAGGTAAAAGATGATATAATAATGGTATAGAGGTAGCACAAGCTAGCAGTTACATTTTAGGTAACAAAATCAAACTGATATTTATATAATGGCGGTACTTGTGCACAAGTAGAACAGAGAAAAGAAATCAACATGCTCAGTGACTCAGATTGTCCTAGGAACGCAGTGTCAGGATCCCGATGGATCCTGACGAGATTGGATCACGAAGAAGAAGAGGAATTTGGGGAAGATCGGTAGATAAATTGGATAAATTGTTGAACTAAAATAAAGTAAATTGTAGAAAATAAGAAGATAAAAACTAGGGTTTATTTCATTGTTGTTGCAACAGGATACAAAGCTACTCTTATATAGAGCTAGGGGATACAAGGTGGCCTCATATATGAAATACCTAATATACCCATAGAGTACCAACATAATACTATTCCATACCACTACTGATACCTGACATTACTCCCCCCCTGAAGCCATTGGTCACCAATGGAACAAGTTTCTTCAGAAACTTTTATCATTGTCATTATCCTTTAGAATTCATTCACCGTGTCAGGGAGGTAGAAATGTAATAAAGAGAATATTCATTTCCACGATCTGAAGATAGTTCGGTGCAGTCAGCAGATTCCTTGCCTTGTAATTCTTCTGGATACCTTGTTGATGGAGCAACTCCAATTGGTCAAGTAAGTCCATGGTGTCAAGATCCCAAATGTAACAAGTACCACTGCCAATACCAACTGACTGATTTCGCCAAGCAGCTAAATCTGGAATATGTGTACAGGACAATGATTTATTAGTTTCACTCCATACTGTCAAGATATTCAACCAGCTGTACAGGAATATTTTAACTCCAGGATCCCATGCATAAGAAGCACTAGTCACTTGACTTTGCCATGTTGCTGGTTCTGATATTTGTAACCAAGACAATTGTTTCCCAATCACACTTGTTGCAATCAAACCTCGAAGGCAGAAATAGATGGAGGAGGGTGTACGAATTACAGGATACCATGGCAGCGTTTCTCTATTTCCAACTCTATTTCCCTTGGAGTAATGCAGTAGCAGGTGCACTATTGTCACAGCTGACAAACATGTATTAGTAGGCCTGCTGTAGCAGTCAATAGCAACCGTGTCCTCTGAAATTGTGAACCCGAAATCTGTACTGATTCCATAAGTGTCAACTTGGTTACATAAATTACCCTTGCTTGAGTGAAGAGATGCTGAAGTTCCAGGGTCCCAAAGCAGCCTTAATTTTGCATGGTTTATGCTATGTGACGGTGGAGCAACAAGTTCCCAAGCTGTAGAATAAACTATATTAGACACTGCACCACCTATCAGGATATCTTCTTGTTCAAATTTCAGCTGTACTGGTTCTAAACCGTTTGTGCAATTGATATGCTCAGGTCTCTCATCATGGCAGTACACGATTGCTTCATGGACACATAGTGTAGAGGTAGCCTGGGTGCTGTTTTCTGTTGTGAGCTTGATGAACCCGTCAGAATGTACAACAGGAGCATGTGAAAACTTCAAATATGTAGCCTCTTCACTACCTGATGCGTTGTTGAAACACACAGTATGTATTTCATTCTCATATTTATTCTCATTTGCAGAACTGTATACACCATCAGTAGGTTTCTCTAGACAAATTATTGGCTTGAAACCATATACCTTGACCTCAAGCTCTTCATTGACTGCTTCAATGATATCAACTGTAGGATGTACGTAGCTCTGGCTAGTAATCGCATCTTCTTCATATAAATCATACACAGGCATTGCATCAGGATTTTGCTCACTGAGATTGTGCTTCCACCTTGCACATAAGAACTCGGAATCTGATTTGAATACCCAGAGCCATAGTTCTCATATCTAGGTGCTATAACAGGCGTTCCATGGCCAAAGTTTGGCCTTGGCATTTCACCAAACAGCTGCTGAGCGACATGAGCAGTAGTTGATGGCATGGTGGATGCACTCGTTGCAGAAACAGAAGCAAGCGTCGGCGTAGACACAGCAGAAGGTGCACCGACATGGGAGTATAGAGAGCTCGCTGACGAGCTTGCTGCTGCACTCGATTGCTTGCCAATCGAAACTGCACATTGTGAGACCCTTGATTTGAGCTTCGCAAGCTCACCTTGGAGAGTGGTGAAGGAAGTCTGTTTACGTGCTTGTTGCTGACAGAGACGTGCCTGTATGTTGAAGAGCTCGTGCTGCAGCCGGTGGAGGGTGGCGTCCGTCGCCGGGACGCCCTCGTCTGCTACCGCTGGAGCCGCTGCATTTGGTGCGGAATCGATCCACGGCCGGGCGGTCATTGATGTCGCGTGGTAGGCTGCCACAGTCGAGTGGTTATGCTGATGGGTTGGGGCTGTAGCAGTAGTACCTGGAGACGAGGCGGCGGTGTTGCCGAACACAGGCGCTGCAGTGGTGGATCCAAACACGGCCGGGCCAACGGAGGCACCAGATGCGGTGTTCGTGCCCTTGATGAGGTCGCCGTCCCGACATCTGAACTTGGGCATCGCGAAGTTGACAGCTTTGCCGCTGAAGGTGCGGTCGTAGCGCGGGGTCGCGCCGTTGTCTTCCTGGACCTCGAGCATCGGTGTGGGGGCTGCCTGCATCTTGGAGGTGGTGGTGAGGAAGGTTGGGCTCGACGATTCAGCTAGGATTGGGAGTGTGGTGGCCGGCATCGCTGAGTTGGCCGGATCTCCTGTGGGTGCCAGCGCTGGGGTGGGTGGCGACGGCCATTCCGGCGGCGGCGAGTGAAATTGATAGTATGGATTAGGGAAAACGGGAGCTGGGTCTGGCCCATAGTGGTAGGCTGGGGGCGGCGGCCCGTACGCTGGAGCGGAGAAACAGCCGGGCGTGGGCGGCGCTGGGTAGGAGGAGGAGGCGTAGGGGCTAGGGGCGTAGGGAAAGGCGGGTGGAGCGCCGTACGCTGGGGTGGGGAAGGGAAAAGGGAAAGTGTGGTGACCGCCGGGAACAATTGGTGGTGGGTAGGTGGCGGCGGAGGGGAAGGGGGGCGAAACGCAGTGGAAGGGGAAGGGGAAGGGCGCGGTCGCCATGGGTGCGAATCAAACCGAAGAAGAAGAAGGTGTCGTCGCTGCGACTGGAAAATCGCCGGAATCGAACGGAATTGAAGAAGAGAGGGAGGGAAGGGTGGGGATTCGCTTTGAATCGGGATCGAAACACAGAAAAGGAAGGGGAAATCGCCGGTGCGATGGAAATCAAATCGAATAGAAGAAGAAGAACGGGAGGAAGGGAGGGAACCGCTCTGATACCAATTGTCAGGATCCCGATGGATCCTGACGAGATTGGATCACGAAGAAGAAGAGGAATTTGGGGAAGATCGGTAGATAAATTAGATAAATTGTTGAACTAAAATAAAGTAAATTGTAGAAAATAAGAAGATAAAAACTAGGGTTTATTTCATTGTTGTTGCAACAGGATACAAAGCTACTCTTATATAGAGTAGGGGATACAAGGTGGCCTCATATATGAAATACCTAATATACCCATAGAGTACCAACATAATACTATTCCATACCACTACTGATACCTGACACGCAGTTCGGTGCCTCAAATTTAAAAGTAGCACAACGATTTTCTATAAGAAGATGCGGACATCAACTAAAGCACTTAATATGTAGAAATATAGTATAGATACAGAAATAAGATTGTATAATCATCTAATGTGAACTACATAAGGAGCAATATGAGTGAATCTAGACACTAAAGTACGTCCGCATACACCAAATCTCGGAAAAAGGTAAAACATGATATAATAATGGTAGAGAGGTAGCACAATCTAGCAGTTACAGTTGTAGGTAACAAAAATCAAACAGATATCTTATATTTACTAATTGGAGGCACCGTAGAAAGCTCCACGTTAATCCTCACGTAAAAAGTAAATTCAGCCATCGGATGGTGTCGCCAGCTATCCATAGCCGTAAGATTAAAAGATGAGTTCCACATCACGCACGCCTCCCCTGCCGTCTAAATAATCTAAAAAACCGGCGCTAGCACGTCTCCAACTTGGAGATGGTTTCTCCATGTCGCCCGCTTCATGGCGGCCACGGAAGCATGCTCCTGACGCAGCTCGACCCTTCGCTCCTCCGTCTCTGCCGTCGGCTTCCGGTTTCCTGATCTACTCCATCTCCTATAGCAGTCCAAGGTCCGGTTCTGTAAGGCTCTGTGTTCCGGTGTCACGGCCGTGATTATGCGACGACGTCAAACAAGAAACGAAGCTCCTGACGCGCTGGCGTCGTGGCCAAGAATCTCCAATCAAGATGCACCTCTTGCAAGCAGCCTGAGGTCCCATGCCGTGAGGCTCCAAGGGGACGTGCTGCTGGGCTAGATGATTCAGACTTGCAGTTCAGGTGTTTGACAAATCGATTCTTGGGAGTGCCGTTGTATAGCTTACTGTAATCCTACACGTATGTTTACTGAGAATTTCGTTGTTAGTTATCAATATCAAGAACTATGGTGCAATATTTATTCCTATCTCCTACTGTTCCTGCTACCATACATGCGGTTCTTACAGAAGTAGTTGGATGTTCATGCAGACACAAGGTGCACTGATGGATGATCGTAGAGCTGCAAAAAGCAATTGTGCCAAATTTGATAGATTTAACTGCAGTTATTATTGTATTAATATGCTGTGGCGTACTGTTCTTTCTATAAATCATATGTATCAAATTTGAATGCTCAGCTTCCTTGGTCATTTCCTCTTATCTCTCCAGGTTTTACTCAGGCTTTTACAGCATATATGTGCAAATTTACCTCTGTAAGCATCCGTAAATCATGTCCAAATCAAAGAAAGTTTGCAGTTACTCATCGCCATAATAGTCGTGGCCTTCATTGGATGCTTATTACAGTTTTGGTGTACAGTTGAGATGTGGTCTGTTGGTGAACAGTGGTCGAAGGTCAACATATCGAATCATCAGGTCCAATTTTGTGCAGTGGTTCTCTAGAACAAAATTATACAGTTCATTCCTATGCAATTTACTATATATTGGCAGCTTCCTTCCATGTAATTTGTGTCAATCTGTGAATAATGATCGACAGTTTAAAGGTTGCTGGAGATCTCCACTTGGTGCAAAAGTGTCATGTTGGATTTTCTTTACGTTGCATACTTTTAATAAACACAATGATTCTTGATGCGCAATTATAATCTGCTAAAGAATGTGTAAGCTACAGTAAAAGAACCCACTGATTTAAGAAATTGTTGCTATTGTAAAATAAAAAGGTTCATCCATTGTGCTGATTGTGCGCCTGCGGGGAAGCGGGGACTGAAGTTTGCACAACCCCGACGAAGTACACTGAGCCTTGGGTGGCTTGCGCCTGCAGAGTTGGTCAAGTGCCCTCTACTAGGATCTCATATGTGTCGCTGATATGAGGTAAGCAAACCGCTCTCCTCTTTTAACCCAAAGCATTCAGTAGAACATATTTTTCCAGCACTTTTAGTTTTAACAACCATGCATTCACCTACTTATGCAGTTTCTGTTGCATGTGACGTGAATGACTGAATTTCAGTGAAACTCTTCCGGTTTGTTTTGTGAGTTTGCATTCACCAAAGAAGATATGTTCGATTTTTGGTGGATTCTCAACCTGTATTGCTTACAGAAAATTTTCCTTTTGCACCTTTTTGACAAATTTTTAAGCCAGCCTCTTTTCGATTTGTGGCATAAAGACATCAATCTAAGAAAGTGGTCAGGGGACTAAAAAAGGAAGCAAGTGCAGGGCTTAAAAGAACTGATAATGCTACTTGACAATCTAATCATGCCTTTTTTTGTCCATGTAAACAAATCGAAATAAATAATCATAAATGGTTATCAGTACATCGATGATAGGAGCTCCATTACTATGTACTTGGCCTGTAATCTGCCACTTTTGGCACACACGGAGAAGAAATGCTGAGGTGTTTATAGTTGTTTCTCCGCTCAGTAGTAACACTGGTGGTAGAAAACATGTAAAACAGTGCACAAGATTGTTTGATACACATATGTTATTCTGGAAGTACTATTAAATATTTTGCTGATTTCATGAACTAAGTCGAGGCTAATATTTTTCAGATTCAACTATTTTTCTTTTCCTTGGCTTATCAGGACATTTGTCTGTATGACAACACAGAAATCTGTTGCTCCTAGATTGACAATCATTTGGACGCCTGCTTCTTTGACAAGTATGCACATTAGATCTCATAATGTCAATTGTTGCATTATTCAATACAAACCAAATAGCTATGACAGTACTAGGTTTATTTAGTGCAATAGCAGCTTATTTAATTTAACTGTCTTTTTTCTTTCCTTCTTGGCTCATCTTCACAAAGGTTTAATTCTCTTTTGTTGAGCTCAGTTTTAATTATATTGAACATGATGAATCACCTACAGGCTTCCTTACCCACTACAAGAAATATGCTATGCTATGACCCCCATATTGGTCACAGAAATGGTCACGGTCTGTCTTTTGTGACCTTTTTGTGACCAAATACACTTGGTCAGGTTACGAGCGTCACTAATTGTCCAATATGACCTTTTTTGTGAATTGGTCATAGACGTCTATGACCAAAAGAAAAGGTCACAATTTTTACGTCTATGACCAAAAGAAAAGGTCACAATTTTTATGACCAATTTTTTGGTCACGGGCAATCTGGCCACGCCACGCCAAATCCAACGTGGCAAAGCTGACGTGGCAAATTTGTGACCAAATGAAATGGTCGTTGACTAGAATCAGCTCGGTCCGGTTCAGCCGTCTATATGGGCCAGGCCTAATAAATCAGCCCACTTAACTTTTTTTTCCTGTTAGTTTTAGGCGGCTAGATGGGCCAAGCCCAACAATTTGGGCCTTTTTGCAGTCCATTTTTTGGGCCTTAGCCTTTTTCAATAATTTATATATTGCAATTTACAGTTTGGGCCAGAGCCTTTTAACAGACCAATTAGTGCAACCTAAATTTGGGCCTTTGCGGTGACTTTTGGCCCAACACTATCTATATTCTAATTATATTATTAAAATTTTAATTCAACTTAAAATTAAAATTGAAGTTCGAATTCAAATTTAATTTCGTATTTATGTTTTGTTTTCCATTTTTTATTCAAATTTAATCTCAAGATGAAATTTTGCCCAGAAAATTTGATCACACATATCAAACAATTCACAATTTTGCTGTCAAAGCAGCATGTACAAAGGAATACAGTTTTGCTATCAAAGCAGCATTACAAACATACATCTTTATCAGATCGGACATAAAAACCAGAATTAAAAAAATACAATCTGACGTTTGCTTCAGACCACATTACACATGACAACCAAGTTCGGATCCAGCAATGAAACAAGATCACCAACACAGCATACAATCTGCACATTCAAAGAGAATGAACCATATGTCAAAAATAGCCAGTGAAAGAATGAGGCAGTATAGTCAGGTCAAAGCTCATCCAACGAATACAAACAAACTTCGCATATATTTCTGCAAAGAAGTGCAGATTCAAGTAAAACTACAGAGTTATATCAAGACCAAGATACCTGAAGGCAGGCAAACTGCATGTTGGCCACGGACAAACATCTCCAGTGCCATCATCTACAAGGTGACTCGGTCCACTTCTGCAAACCACACACAGCACAACGAACTACAGTCAGATTTCGTAGTATCTCTATGAATGATTATAACTAAAGGTGGCTAAACATGCAAAACAAATCAATTGCATTATGATTTTATCTTCCAAGTAGAGAGAAACAAAATAATCAGTTAGCCTAAAAGATAAAAGTCAGACTGATCTCCATAGCATTGACTAATAGATTTTTAATAAGTTTTAGTTTTTCAAGTTGAGAAAGTAATGTGATAGAGAAAGTAATGAGCTGCATCTTAACAGATAAAAGGCAGATTGATCTACGTAGCATCCTAAGAGATAAAAGGCAGATTTTACAATCTTTTACAAACAATAATGTCTGGAAGCTACAAATCAAGCCTCTGATTCACATAGCTTCAGCTCTTTGAGAGTCCTAAAGATAAAAATATTTCTCATTCAATCATGCCTTCGGAGACCAATACTGAAATGACCACTGCAAATATGTAAACTCATTGTGCATATTAATTCTTTGTGAGTTGCTTTACCTTTAGTTAGTCCTTAACATTGTGCAGATACATTTCTTATCACAGAAACTAGGCAGTAGAACAAAATTTCCCTAAACAATAAGCATGTCTACAGGACGTGGATACAATGGCAGCAGAATCATAAGACAGTATCATTGATTCATTGCCAAGTTAATAGCAGCACAAATTAATCATTTAAACTTAGTATATTCAATGAGTAAACAATAAGCATAAGAGGAGCTTCACACATCCCTGTCCTTTTTGCTGCCAAACCAAACATGTTCTATCTACTGCAGCTATGATCCTTCAAGATTACCAACAGCTCTTGAACCATTTATGTAATAACAGAAATACTCAAACAAGGCATGTTTTGGCAGCACCAAGCTTGTGAGTGAATCACACGGACCTGGAGGGCAGTGTGTCGTGGGAGATCTTGTAGTCCTTGTAGAGGAAGTATCTGCCGGCGGCGTCCACGGCTCCGGCCCTAGTTGACCCGGCCTCGATGTTCCGAGCGTGTTCTTGCGGCCACTGCATCCACTGCGCCCTGAACAACCAATAAAACAACAAAAACGTCAGATCTGAGCGGTCTGTGCTGTGGACATATGCGAGAAGAAGATGGAGGAGTGGATCCCTCCCTGCAGCGCAAGGTGGACGACGGCCGTCCGACGAACCCGTCGCCGTCCTGGTTGTCGGAGAGCCGTGGCCGGGGGTACCTGCACAGAGAGAGAGATATACTGAGAAAACCCTAGACTAGAGATTCTGTATGGAGTTAGCAGGGAAATGGATAGAGGCGGGCAGATCCGGCGACCCCGACACCACATCGAGCGGCCGACGTGACACCGACGACCCCGGCCCCCACGACGTCAAGGTCGTGGCGAGAGAAGGTGCAGGGCCTGGTGGAAGGGAGGGAGGGGCTCGGAGAAGTGAAGTCGCCGCCGCCATGGTCGTGCACGTGGTCGGTTTTCCGCGGTGAGGGCGACGCCGCCGCCACGCCGCCGCCGTCGCGACTCGCGGGAAGACTCGCGGTGAGGGTTTGCTCGCGGATCTGGCGTTGTCGGCCGCGGATCTGGGATCGATGGGATGAGAGGAGAGGAGTGGGTTTCGGCCGCGCTTGTGGATGAGAGAGGAGTGGGGTGGGTGGCCGCGCTTCTGGATGAGAGAGGAGTGGGGTGGGTGGCCGCGCTTCTGGATGAGAGAGGAGAGGAGTGGGTGGCGACGCGAGAGGATAGCGTGGAAGGTAGGGTTTCGGTCCCGCGCTTGTGGATCTGGATCTCTTGCGTCTCTTACGCGTAGGGTATAGACGGTCTGGATTGTTTTGTCGGTTGTGGTGTGGATGGGCTGATCGACGATCCGTGGGTGGCTGCTTTCTTGCATCTGATTGGCTGCACCAAGTTTTTATTTTCTGAGTTTAAATAATAATTTTTTTTATTAAGTAACTACCACAATTTTGTCGTAAACTGGCACAAGTCCATCATTCAAACATATTAGACCAAATTTTATATACAAATAATCAAATGATTGGGTTTAAAATTTTTGACAGTATTTTGACCATGTTTGACTGTATATTGAAACTCGCATACGAAATTCAAAAAAAAAACAAATAAATGGAAAACCTTCGCATAGCGTCATGACATGTGAGCTAGTTACCATAAAAAAATTAAACTTGCAATTCAGAAGTTTTATTGAAAACATGTTCCCAGAAATTTGCTATCATGAATAGACATTCACAGCTTTCAAGACTAACAAGCAGTGTTTTTGCCACATTCATGACATAGTTTGTCAAAATGTGCCCGAATTTGGCACATGTGTGCATTGTGGCATGGCAAACAATGTTGCCGACCAACGATTTCTACATGTTTCACAAAAAAAAATCCACTTTTCATTTTTTAAGTGCTAATAGCCCGACTTTTTGTGAAGCGGCTACTGAGAGTGTCGTCCAAAATGGAACCGATAAAAATTGTTCACATAGTAGATATCATTCTATGTACAATCACCAAAAAGTATTCATTTCTGAGCTTTCTACCATTTTCCGGTCAATTAAACGGTTTCCTACCGATTCAGCTGGAAATGGCTAAAATTTGAACTACAAGTGCTATATATCTTGCCCGCTATTTTTAAGGAATTTTAATTCTAGGTTCACAACTAGTCATTTCATCACAGATACACAAAAATATTTGCATGATTCAATCACTACACACGAACGGTCATGACCGAGACTTCGACTAGATGTTCAAACAAGCATACGAAATTCAAACAAAATCAAAATAATGGAAAACCTTCGCGTAGCGTCATGACATGTTACCTAGTTACCATAAAAAAAATATAAACTTGCAATTCAGAATTTTTATTGAAAACGTGTTCCCAGAAACTTGCTATCATGAATAGACATTCATAGTTTTCAAGACTAACAAGCAGTGTTTTGGCCACATTCATGACATAGTTTGTCAAAATGTGCCCGAATTTGGCACATGTGTGCATTGTGGCATGGCAAACAATGTTGCCGACCAGCGATTTCGACATGTTTCACAAAAAAATCCACTTTTCATTTTTTAAGTGCTAATAGCCCGATTTTTTGTGAAGCGGCTACCGAGAGTGTCGTCCAAAATGGAACAGATAAAAATTGTTCACATAGTAGATATCATTCTATGTACAATCACAAAAAAGTATTCATTTCTGAGCTTTCTACCATTTTCCGGTCAATTAAACGGTTTCCTACCGATTTAGCTGGAAATGGCTAAAATTTGAACTACAAGTGCTATATATCTTGCCCGTTATTTTTCAGGAATTTCAATTCTAGGTTCACAACTAGTCATTTCATCACAGATACACAAAAATATTTGCATGATTCAATCACTACACACGAATGGTCATGACCGAGACTTCGACTAGATGTTCAAACAAGCATACGAAATTAAAAAAAATCAAAATAATGGAAAACCTTCGCGTAGCATCATGACATGTTACCTAGTTACCATAAAAAAATATAAACTTGTAATTCAGAAGTTTTATTGAAAACGTGTTCCCAGAAACTTGCTATCATGAATAGACATTCGTAGCTTTCAAGACTAACAAGCAGTGTTTTGGCCACATTCATGACATAGTTTGTCAAAATGTGCCCGAATTTGGCACATGTGTGAATTGTGGCATGGCAAACAATGTTGCCGACCAGCGATTTTGACATGTTTCACAAAAAAATCCACTTTTCATTTTTTAAGTGCTAATAGCCCGATTTTTTGTGAAGCGGCTACCGAGAGTGTCTTCCAAAATGGAACCGATAAAAATTGTTCACATAGTAGATATCATTCTATGTACAATCACCAAAAAGTATTCATTTCTGAGCTTTCTACCATTTTCCGGTCAATTAAACGATTTCCTACCGATTCAGCTGGAAATGGCTAAAATTTGAACTACAAGTGCTATATATCTTGCCCGTTATTTTTCAGGAATTTCCATTCTAGGTTCACAACTAGTCATTTCATCACAGATACACAAAAATATTTGCATGATTCAATCACTACACACGAACGGTCATGACCGAGACTTCGACTAGATGTTCAAACAAGCATACGAAATTCAAAAAAATCAAAATAATGGAAAACCTTCGCGTAGCGTCATGACATGTTACCTAGTTACCATAAAAAAAATATAAACTTGCAATTCAGAAGTTTTATTGAAAACGTGTTCCCAGAAACTTGCTATCATGAATAGACATTCATAGCTTTCAAGACTAACAAGCAGTGTTTTGGCCACATTCATGACATAGTTTGTCAAAATGTGCCCGAATTTGGCACATGTGTGCATTGTGGCATGGCAAACAATGTTGCCGACCAGCGATTTCGACATGTTTCACAAAAAAATCCACTTTTCATTTTTTAAGTGCTAATAGCCCGATTTTTTGTGAAGCGGCTACCGAGAGTGTCGTCCAAAATGGAACAGATAAAAATTGTTCACATAGTAGATATCATTCTATGTACAATCACAAAAAAGTATTCATTTCTGAGCTTTCTACCATTTTCCGGTCAATTAAACGGTTTCCTACCGATTTAGCTGGAAATGGCTAAAATTTGAACTACAAGTGCTATATATCTTGCCCGTTATTTTTCAGGAATTTCAATTCTAGGTTCACAACTAGTCATTTCATCACAGATACACAAAAATATTTGCATGATTCAATCACTACACACGAATGGTCATGACCGAGACTTCGACTAGATGTTCAAACAAGCATACGAAATTAAAAAAAAAATCAAAATAATGGAAAACCTTCGCGTAGCATCATGACATGTTACCTAGTTACCATAAAAAAATATAAACTTGTAATTCAGAAGTTTTATTGAAAACGTGTTCCCAGAAACTTGCTATCATGAATACACATTCGTAGCTTTCAAGACTAACAAGCAGTGTTTTGGCCACATTCATGACATAGTTTGTCAAAATGTGCCCGAATTTGGCACATGTGTGAATTGTGGCATGGCAAACAATGTTGCCGACCAGCGATTTTGACATGTTTCACAAAAAAATCCACTTTTCATTTTTAAGTGCTAATAGCCCGATTTTTTGTGAAGCGGCTACCGAGAGTGTCTTCCAAAATGGAACCGATAAAAATTGTTCACATAGTAGATATCATTCTATGTACAATCACCAAAAAGTATTCATTTCTGAGCTTTCTACCATTTTCCGGTCAATTAAACGATTTCCTACCGATTCAGCTGGAAATGGCTAAAATTTGAACTACAAGTGCTATATATCTTGCCCGTTATTTTTCAGGAATTTCCATTCTAGGTTCACAACTAGTCATTTCATCACAGATACACAAAAATATTTGCATGATTCAATCACTACACACGAACGGTCATGACCGAGACTTCGACTAGATGTTCAAACAAGCATACGAAATTCAAAAAAATCAAAATAATGGAAAACCTTCGCGTAGCGTCATGACATGTTACCTAGTTACCATAAAAAAAATATAAACTTGCAATTCAGAAGTTTTATTGAAAACGTGTTCCCAGAAACTTGCTATCATGAATAGACATTCATAGCTTTCAAGACTAACAAGCAGTGTTTTGGCCACATTCATGACATAGTTTGTCAAAATGTGCCCGAATTTGGCACATGTGTGCATTGTGGCATGGCAAACAATGTTGCCGACCAGCGATTTCGACATGTTTCACAAAAAAAATCCAGTTTTCATTTTTTAAGTGCTAATAGCTCGATTTTTTGTGAAGCGGCTACCGAGAGTGTCGTCCAAAATGGAACGGATAAAAAATGTTCACATAGTAGATATCATTCTATGTACAATCACCAAAAAGTATTCATTTCTGAGCTTTCTACCATTTTCTGGTCAATTAAATGGTTTCCTACCGATTCAGCTGGAAATGGCTAAAATTTGAACTACAAGTGCTATATATCTTGCTCGTTATTTTTCAGGAATTTCAATTATAGGTTCACAACTAGTCATTTCATCACAGATACACAAAAATATTTGCATGATTCAATCACTACACACGAACGGTCATGACCGAGACTTCGACTAGATGTTCAAACAAGCATACGAAATTAAAAAAAAATCAAAATAATGGAAAACCTTCGCGTAGCGTCATGACATGTTACCTAGTTACCATAAAAAAAATAAACTTGCAATTCATAAGTTTTATTGAAAACGTGTTCCCAGAAACTTGCTATCATGAATAGACATTCATAGCTTTTAAGACTAACAAACAGTGTTTTGTCCACATTCATGACATAGTTTGTCAAAATGTGCCCGAATTTGGGACATGTGTGCATTGTGGCATGGCAAACAATGTTGCCGACCAGCGATTTCGACATGTTTCACAAAAAAAATCCACTTTTCATTTTTTAAGTGCTAATAGCCCGACTTTTTGTGAAGCGGCTACCGAGAGTGTCGTCCAAAATGGAACCGATAAAAACTGTTCACATAGTAGATATCATTCTATGTACAATCACCAAAAATTATTCATTTATGAGCTTTCTACCATTTTCCGGTCAATTAAATGGTTTCCTGCCGATTCAGCTGGAAATGGCTAAAATTTGAACTACAAGTGCTATATATCTTGCCCGTTATTTTTCAGGAATTTCAATTCTAGGTTCACAACTAGTCATTTCATCACAGACACACAAAAATATTTGCATGATTCAATCACTACACACGAACGGTCATGACCGAGACTTCGACTAGATGTCATTATTTTGATAAACAATTGCTTGATGTCATTATTTTGTCAATAAAACTTCATTATTATGATATATTTTTATTTTTACTAAAAAACTTCCATAATAGTCTATAATGACAGAGGACATCTTTACAAATTTTACAAAATTTGTTTGATTGAAATTGGAGTTCAAAATCAAAAGTTATAAAAGAAAACAAAAAAGAAATAAAAGGAAAGAACAAAAAAAAGAACCAGGCGTGGTGAGCCGGCCCAGCCCAGCAGCTTAGCGAACCATTGGATCTCCTATGGGCTGTTGGCCCACTCGGTGACCCGCAATTTTAAAGAAAAAGAAAGAAAGAAGCCTTAGGCCAAGGCCCAAGAAACCACCGCATTCTTTAAGAAGGATGATTTCGGTACTTTAACACACCCGAGTTGGTGGCCTGGTGGTAGGTGTTCATCCGTGGTGTAGTGTAGGGCGCGTGTTCGAGCCCCTGCACGCGCAATTTATTTCCTGGTTTTGTTGCTCCATGTGGCGGGTCCCACTTGTCTGTTCGGTGGATCCCATGTCAGGTCAGAGATGGGTCCTACTTGTCAGGTCGTAGGTGGCCACGTGCCAGTCCGTGGTGGGTCCCACGTGTCATGTCAGTGGTGGGTCCCGCATGTCAGATTGATGGTGGGACCCACATGTCAGGCTCGGTGGGGTAAGGGTGGGACCCACATGTCAAGATGGGTGGGGTAGGATAAGGGTGGGACCCACATGTCAGTATGGGTGGGGTAACAGTGGGACCCACATGTCAGGATGGGTGGGGTAAGCGTGGGACCCACATGTCAGGATGGGCGGGGTAAAGGTGGGACCCACATGTCAGAGCATGGGTCCCATATGTCTGCGTGGGTCCCACCGGTCAGGCTAGTCAACAAGTCAATGTGCATATGCTAGGTCCCACATGTCATCGAGATCAACAAAATGGATGAGTAGTGACACGTAAGCGAAAATGACACATAAGCAGTGACACGTAAGCGAAAATGACACATAAGCAGTGACACGTAGGCGAAACTGCTGAGTTGGCTGAGAATAACCATTTAAATTGATAAAAAAAAGTTCTAAATTATTGATATCTGCATTATGACCAATCCATGAAAGGACATTGTGACCTTTTTGACAGGTTTGGTCGTTAAATTTTAAGATTTTGACCCTCCAAAGTGGGGCATGACCAACTAGTGTAAAATGGTCACAAATTTATGACCAATATTTTCAGGGTCATTATCAAAAGGTCATATCATAGCATATTTCTTGTAGTGACCTGGAAGCCTCCTTTTAAGAGGATAAACAGTAGCTCCCCAGGCATTTGGCGTTTTTGATACTAAGTGAGTTAATTTCTGTCTCATTGTCGATACTTGAAGCATGTTGTCTTAGCATGTAAGTTTTTAATGTGACATGCATTTTTTTTGTAATATATAAAAGGTATATTCTATTAGTTCCCTATATTTTTTTGGTTGGGTCTCTCCATGTCTTTCAGAAAAGCATGTCCGGGGAAACCTTTCTATAATCCATGTGATTAGAAATGAGCAGGCGGAAGCTTCTAGATCAGGCGTTCATTGGTGTATATTTCACCCTTTTTTACCTCTACGTTCTTATGATGCTGCTATTTAATTTACGCATTGTTGTAGCACAAGTAAACTTACAACATTTACGTTTACGTTTCTCTTTCTAATATGTAGTTTATGTAACAGTAAATAATTCTCTTATTCCTTCATAGATTTAATAGAAAATAAAGGGCTCAAAGCCTACTAATTTTCTCAATCATATTTCGTCTTCTGGTCTGTTATTAATTAAATAATCTTATATTTTCTCTAATCCATTGATTACTTTTTCCATGGCATGGATATGCCAAGACTAAAAATGAACATATGCGGAGTAAAATAAGATGAGCATAACGCGCATGCCCAATATTTGTTGTATGAGCTGTCCAAATGTCTTCATGCAAGTGACGTGTTTCACGAAATTCTGGAGGGAATAACCATACTTTAAGCATTCCATGCCAAGTTTTCCGGACGCCCAACAACTTATGTTTACCTTATTTTCCTGATCTTCTGCCTTTGAAGTTCTTAGAACTTGGGACAATGGAAGTGCCATGAAGGGTATGTTCTTTAAGAGATGTACATATATTTTTCTGCAACTCTGGGAGATGTTGTTGACATGGTAATATTATCTTACAAGGGTTGATCTCTTGAGAATGGCACAACTTCGTAATCACGTATTTCTTCCAGATCCAAGTTTCGTTTATGAATCAAAGCTTCCAAATGTGCCTAGAGAATTTTTTTTAGGTACGGTGCAACCAGGAGTATAAAATGTGAGCCAAAAAATAGTACTCTATTATCAAAAGTTGTGCAACCAAATCAGGTTTGTCTATTCTTGGCATGTATCTATATGGTAGATAATTTTGACCAGCCTCCATACGTAACATAGTGGTTATTTCTACTAGCTTTTTTCATATAGTGATTGTCGTCCAATAGTATGGTTTAAATACTATGAAAATGGGCTAAAATTGAGAGTTTAATATGGGTTCGGTTTTCACTTGATGCAATAAGAATTCAGACTGTAAAAGAAATGTGCTACACTGATGATTCCTCATGTGATTCTTAGATATCATATCATAGTTAGTACTAACATGTGTTTTGATATAAAAGCCCGTGCGGATGCACGGGTTGACGACTAGTTTATATAATGGCGCTACTTGTACACAAGTAGAACAGAGAAAAGAAATCAGCATGCTCAGTGACTCAGAGTTTTCTATGAACGCAGTTCAATGCCTCAAATTTAAAAGTAACACAACGATTTTCTTTAAGAAGATGGGGGCATCAACTAAAGCACTTAATATGTAGAAATATAGTACAGATACATAAATAAGATTGCATTATCATCTAATGTGAACTACATAAGGAGCAATATGAGTGAATCTAGACACTAAAATACGTCAGCATACACTGAATCTCGGAAAAAAGGTAAAACATGATATAATAATGGTAGATTGGTAGCACAAGCTAGCAGTTACATTTGTAGGTAACAAAAATCAAACAGATATTTATATAATGGCGCTACTTGTCAACTAGTTGAGCATGGCATGGAAACAAATATATTCAGTGACTTCAATTTTGCAATTAACAACGTAATAGCAGTTAAACAAACTAGAAATGTGTTAGAGATGACATTTAGGAATAAGCGAGAGAGCTTTTGACTCTGCAGTACAAAGACATAAACATGCCCATAGCCCCCACATACAACAGGAAGATAGCAGTAATACAGTAGAGTGCGACAATCATGAACCGACAATAGTGCTAACATAGCAAAAAAGCACAAGAAGATGGTTACCTCGTTGTTGGCAGCGTCTACGCGTACACAGCATTGTGCGGGTCGCGACGAGGTCGCGGAGGGTGCTGCAGTTCCGATGTCTCGAATGCGAAGCAAATCTGGGGTGGTCGATGACGGGTTCGGCGTGGTCGACGAGAGTCGATGAAGCAGATCCAGTGCAGTGCACTGCGGCGACGGTGAAGCAACCAGGTGCCGTGCACGGCGGCGACGGTGAAGCGGGTAAGTGAGTGGGCGAGGTAGGCGGTTAACCAGATCGGGTGCGGTGGGCTAGCGCGTCGGTGCACTGGTGGAATAGACCGAGGCTGAACGGATCTGGTAGACTGGATGATGAAGAGAATATGGTTTAGAAGTGGGGGGTGTACGCCGGCGACGTGCGGCGGGGATGGACGTTCCAGTGCGATTGTCTTGGAGGTGGGAGAGGGCTTAGGATTCTTGGGAGGAATGGCGTTGGAAGCGGCGAATCTGGACTATAGAGGTGTAAAGGCGGTGCTGAAGACGAAATTACCAACAAACCCATGCTGTACTAAGGTCATTGGGTCTTCTTTACGGGGCTGAAGGGGAACTTAAAGTTTTTGAAACTAGGAGGCGCGAAATATTTTGGGGCGGCGATGAGGACATCCCACCTACAGTTACAACCACTAGTCCTACGACTGTACATGGAGCTATTACTCGAGCTCGTGCGCGTCAACTAAATTATTAGGTACTTTCGTTCCTAGGAACTATTCCAAATATACATGAGAATATGCTACTGCCTAAAACAGATATGCTTGTTGCTCTTAGAAACAATGGACCTAGCGAGGAGGAGACGGACAAGCGTTGGAGCATGGTGGTTCATGGAGAAGGCAGCAAACATGCTAGGATTGGAGATGACGCTACAAATGGAGACTTGGACGAAATACTTCGAGATCACACTTCATATTTTCGTTCATAGTGATATATGGTGCTGCGTCACCTTGATATTTGGGCCAGGCCCATGTAATTTCGAAATACCTTTTCATAGGCTGTTTTTGGAGTCCGTATTGATAGGGAAACCGACTTAGGGTGGATTTCGGGCCCCTTTTCCAAGGCTGCACGAAATTCCCTTATGTCTCCCTATAAATACAACCCTAGGTCGTCGTTTTAGGGTTGGGTTTTGTTTAGTCATAAGTTAGCCATTGTTGCAACTTCGCCGTACTTCGTCTGTGTCGCATAGACAAGATCAAGACCGCCTTTCAGAACCTCACTTCAATATAATCATTCATCTTTATTCGCAATATCTTGATTGCAATATCTTAGTTCTTGCTTGTTCTCGATTGATTGCAGGAACTAGACCTGAGTGGTTGGGTCGACCGTGCTACGGCGCTGTCAATAACCTCCCGGAGTTGGTGTAGCGATTGCTAAGGCGCAACGTCCTCGCACGTTTGTAGTCAGATCGTCAACGTTGACGACACCCAAATCGTAGTTATCCATCTCATCGAAAGATCGGACACCTTTGCCTCTATCAAGTGGTATCAGATTTCAGGTGGTGAGATTTACTGCTTTACTAGTTTAGATTGCATCTTCATCCCTGCAGTCCATGAAAAAGCCAAAAATACAATTAGGATTAGACCTGTCCTACAGCCAGTTCGAGCCTGTCGCATTTTCTTTTCAGTGCATTGCATTGTTGAATCTTCGTCTGCATCGTCGTGTCGAGTTGCTGGTCTTAGTGTCTAGTCCCGTAGAGTTTCGAGTTCTTTGCATATTTGTCACGCCGCCGCCGCACAACTCGCCCACCATCATACCATCACCTTCCGCCGCCACCACATACATCACCGCCGCCCTCCATATACCCACCACCAGCTTCCGTCTACCGCCGCCATCGCTCTTGTCCATATGTCATCAAACACAAGTGTGGGGACCCCGGACCAGCTGTCCGAAATACCCTTGTGCCTACAACATCAGCGATCCCATGATCAGTGTGTCGCTGAGCACAATCAAACTGATATCAAAAGAACATCCATAAATACCGAATGAAAGCACTTACTTGAGAGAAGCCGTAAGCTTCAACAGGTACTTGCAGCGGGAATCATCAAACAACGTGGAGCCCAAGTCATTTGCCATAACCCTACAGGCAGCTGACTGGGAAGCGCCCTAGTTCGCATCGACGCCATTGAAACTTCTCCTTCAGGACTGCTTCTCTTCAAAATCTGGCTAAGACAATAGCCAGAGACGAAACCAATATGAGTACATTTGATTGTACTCGCAAACTACCCCCGAAATGAGCATGCACTACTCTTTTTATTGTTTAAATAAAACTTTGTTTGCTTTGAAAACTCTATATCCTTATTGAACAAGAGAAGGATAGACTTTTGTTTGAAACCTCCATAAAGAAGAATTTTATAACTTTTCATAAGCCCCGTATTTTTAGAAAAACATCTCTATACCTTTGTGGAAAAAGGAAAGAAGGCTTTTAAAACTTTTTCCCATAAATCTGTCTTTGTAAGAAGTCACCTTTAAATCTTTTTCCCAAAAATATATCTTTGTTGAAAAAGGTAAGAATTCTCTTTTAAAACGTTTTCCTGGAAAATATATCTTTGTTGAAAAGGTAAGAAGTCCATTTTAAAACATTTTCCCAGAAAATCACCATTGGTTTATTTCCCCAAAACTCCTCCTTTTTCGACCATAGCCCTTCATGGTCAAATCATTTTCCATCAACCTTATACCAGCCCTTCGGTATAGTTGCATAAAACATTTTCCACTTTCAAAACACAAAACTTTGCACTTCTCGACCATAGCCCTTCATGGTCTTCCTCTTTTCCAGCAACCTCATACCAGCCCTTCGGTATAGTTGCATATATAAAACATCTCCATTTTATTTTCAAATCTCAAAACTTTGCAAAACTTGCACATGGTCTTAGGACAACCTCCCAACTGTCCATATCCGAGGACTCGGCTATTCAAATAGCTTTTACACTCTGCAGAGGTAGCACGCTTTTCCCACATCCATCCGGCAACTCATCGTGTCAGCCACGTCCCGTCATACAAGGTGTATGCGAAGTTGAGTCACTGACTATAGCCTGTCCTTTGCTCATGCTAGTATAGGACCCTGCCCTTATGACACTTTCCATCCACACTTAACCCAGCCCGTCGGAATCTAAGTGTGAGGACTCATAGTTTTCCCGGCGACCCCATGGTGAAGTCTTCAATCCTCCTCCTTATCTTTCTCATAGAGTTTGAGCGACGACCCAGGTCAGGAGTAGGTCACCAAACCATCCCCTCATGCATAACGGAGTCATCTCTGTCGATGAGGCATCCCACACTAATATGAGCAAATTATATGACTACGCCCTTTTCCCATATGTTGATAAATGTGGTTGCACAGAGTAAGATTGGTCGTCATAGTACTAGGACACAATGTGCATTTTTCATAAACATCTCCATACTCCCTTTCTTCACTTCCACACCGACATCTCGGCATTCCATATCCACGCAAGTATTTTCAAAGGAGTTTTGAGTAAAAAATATTTTTCCCATCCTATAGTTTGAAAAAGAATTTTCCATCTAACACCTCCATATAGGGTGTCAAAATAATATACTTGTATTTCGGAAAAAGGGTTTTCAAAATCATAACTTTAGTGGCAACCACCACATAAAGCACTTATGCTCTTTATAAGTAAAACAGGTGAACCAAAATAGGTGTATATAGATGCAAGCTCAGAGAAGTAGCTTGCCTGATTTCAGCATAATGTTCCTGGACTTCTCACTGATCAAAGAGATAAACTCCGACGTTTCTTCAATAAATCCTCTCCAAAGACCACTCCAGTAGCGTTCATATCTAGCGTCGCAAACAGGAAAATAACACTCAATACACCAAACAAAACCATAATTGATACACAAACAAGTAACATACCACAAGCATAAGACTAACCATTCAAGTATCAAATTAAAAGCTACACTCACAAGGACATTATACTAATCAGTAGTATAACACCATACATGTGCTAGGGCATAGATCATCCACTACCGTAGGCAAAGATGAATAACAAGCACCTTTGTTTAAACGGGAAATACTTCAGACAAAAGTTAGGTACATTGTTTTTCTTCCAAAACAGGAAATACTTCAGACAAAAGTTAAGTCATCAAATAGTTTCTATAGGTCAAACCTTTTTAACAAGCTAGGGGTTGATATATGGCAACTAACAAGCAACAAGTAGGGTGCAGGATTACTATCTAGCCAATATGTTTGGCAACCCCACCACTATTTAAATACTTTATTATAACTAGGGTTAATGTAGTGATTAGGCAGCCGTTAGGGTCCACTTTCCACATGCAAGGCTAAGCACCACTAACGAACTTAAACAACCAGTAGCTAAGACTTTAGCTGAACGAGGTTATTCAGCTCATAAAGATTTTCAAGCATCACAAGCATAGATAAACAATTTGTAATCTTTAAACACCCCTTAACAACACATGCTTAACTCAATTCAAGCACAACACAAACCACTAACAGTACTAACATACACTAACATTCTAGACAACAGTAACAAGCATGTAACAGTACCAAACAAACACAAACAACATTTTCCTAATAAAGGTATTTAAACTCTCCCCTTTATATTAGAGGCAAAACCACCATTTTTACCAAATATTACACCTAGAATAATCTGCTTATCAAACAATTATGAAAAGTTGGATTTGTGCTCTCTGTTAGTATTATAAACTAACAGAATTGGATTTTCTTCAAAAATAATCACAGAATAAATTATAAAATTCATACAAGTCTCTCTGGTCATTTTAGAAACATGCAAGCCATTTCAAAATGGGAATTCATTTGCATGCAAGACCAATTTCTATGGTTAGGTAACAACAAGGGCTATCCAGAATAGTAGGATTCGTACCTTTTGGAGTTTTAAAACTCAAGTTGTTAACATGTTTCTGTTTCTTACATGTTTGTATAACCATTTTTTTCTAGGGTAAACCATAACTCCAAACTTAAATATATAAGTTGCATGTGGTTAAGAATTTATCTATGTACTTGTGTGATTTTTAGTTTGGCAAGATACAATGTTTAATATTTTTATTTGGATTTAAAACAAAACTCCAGAATCAGTCATGCAGGAAAAAGAAATATACCCTGCCGAAAAATAAATGAAGGGCCAGATCTGAGGAGATCTGGGCCGAGCAGTGCCAGGCCGGCCCACCAGAATTTCTCCCGCTCGGAGAAATTGTCAAACGGCTGACAGCGGGGCCCGCCGGTTGGTGGAAGGAGCAGATCAGCAGGTGCACGCTCGTTGGATCGGGATCCAGCGGCTGGGAGTCGTCCTTGTCGCTCGCACCGGCGGCGACCAAAAGACAGGGCGGAGTCCGCTCCGCGCGCCGCTGCACGCCGGCGAGCATGCCGCCGAGGCCTGGGGAGGCTGGGGGGGACGACGAGGATGGAATCGAGTCGCGGAGGACTTGGGGAGGTCGGGGGTGGCAGAAGTTCATCTCGGTGAGTTCCCAGTGGACGGCGTGGTCGTGGACGTCCGTGACGGACTCGAGACGGCGATGACGGCTCCGGTGCTCCGAAAAATAAAAGTTGATGTCTAAGAGATAGCTCGCGATGAGGGGATCTCAGAGAAACAGGAATGACGGAGAATGATGGACGATATTGGTCGCGAGCTTCCTGGCAAGGTGGCGGCCGGAGCAGAAGAAGACGAACTCGGAGGAGACGATTTCGGGCGCCCCTTCTCGATTCCTTGCACACGAAGGAAGAGAAGGACGAGGCGGAGACGGTGGCGGTCTTCGATTTGTTCTAGGTGCTCTGGAACGGTGGCGATTCATCGGCGGGCGCGAGCTAGGGCTCGGCCATGGTGGAACCCGAGAGAGAGAGAGAAAGAGAGAGGGAACGGGTGAAGAGATAAATGAGGGGTGAGAGAGAGCAGAGGAGCGTCGTGGCGTTCTTATCCCCTCCCAGCGGCGAGGTGGGGCGCGGCACAGTGGCGAGCTCGCCACTGGCACTCTGCCGTGCTCGAGTGCGTGAACAGAGGAAGAGGACGGCGATTTTACAGAAAACCCCCTGGCTTTTCTTTATTTCCTGTTTCTTTTATTTCCAGTAGCACTTTAGGGATTTAATTGAGGCAATAATTTTTTTTAGAAAATTATGAGAAAAATCAGGTAGCCTCCCCATAACATGTATAAGCTCCACAAAAATTGGGGTGTCAAAATAAAATGTTTTGAACAACTTTTGTTCATAGGGTTTAAATATGGCATTTTTCTTAAATACAAATTTATAATCCTTTAGAAATTTTAAAGCAAGTTCAAAATATTATTTTTGAACTCTTGGAACTTCCTTGACAAATATATTAACTTCAAATAATTTTTATTTTCATGGAGAAAATATTTATTTGAAGGAAATAGATAGTTAGGTAGGGAAAATAATTTATTAAGATCATTTCTTTAACTCACGGTCTTAATCTCCATTTGTTGAATAATTTGAGGAGTTTGTTTTAAATTTAAGTCACATACCAAATTTGTTATCAAGTGTGTTTTATTTTAGTGTTAAGAACAACTGAGGAATTATCCACACAAGCAACAAACACAACAAGATCAACATCATAACCGAGATCACACAAATCAAACCACAAGAATTGATCATACCACCATTTCCACAATGCTATCTTGTGGAAAAGTGATCACTCCTAATTATGACAAGATGATGTTTAGAAAATATCTCAACTAATACTTAATAGTTTTCAAAAGGTTTGATAAAGAAAAATATGTGGGATAATATATTTCCTACTAGTGTTCTTTTCCAAATGGAGTAGAAATAGGAGTTTATAAAATAGGAGTTGCAAAATATCAAAGTTGAAGAATAGGTAGGAGATAGCATATAGATCTCCATAATTTTGGAAACACATAATTTTGGAAATACTTTTACTTTCCCAAATAATGGGTATTAGTTTTGGTTGGTTCTAAACCAAGTATCATTGAAATGAACTTTAGCCAGAAATAAGAATGGAAAAGATATATGGAATATTTTCTTGTCATAACGTGATCACCAAAGTTAATTATATTTTTACTTAGGTTGGGTTCTTTGGTTAATATTTACTAGTCAAACAACTTAAATAACAAGTCACCCGAGATACGACATAGCAATGGGAAGGAAAATACAATCATCAGTGAAACATTTCAAAAAGCTTTTGTTGGTTCTGAATTTTGGGTCTTGTAAAACTAAGTTTTTCTTAGTTCTAAAATTTGGGATGTGACAACAAGAAGGGTAAAGATAATGTTATTGCTGATGCTTTGTCGCGTCGTTACACTATGCTTTCACATCTTGACTTCAAAATATTTGGTTTGGAGACCATCAAAAATTTGTATATGCATGATGCTGAATTTAAAGAAGTATTGCATAATTGTAAAGAAGGTAGAACATGGAACAAATTCGTCCTTAGTGATGGATTTGTGTGTCGTGCTAACAAGCTATGCATTCCAGCTAGCTCCGTTCGTCTTTTGTTGTTGCAGGAGGCGCATGGAGGAGGGTTAATGGGACACTTTGGCGTCAAGAAGACTGAGGACGTACTAGCTACACATTTCGATAGGCTAAAGATGAGACGGGATGTTGAACGGTTTGTTGCTCGCTGCACTACTTGTCAAAAAGCTAAGTCACGACTCAATCCTCATGGTTTATATATGCCGTTACCTGTACCTAGTGTTCCGTGGGAAGATATATCCATGGACTTTGTTTTGGGTTTACCTCGGACAAAGAAGGGAAGGGATAGTATATTTGTGGTTGTGGACCGATTTTCGAAAATGGCACACTTTATTCCCTGTCATAAAAGCGAGGCATCATAGTTGTTGTGGCTCATCGTGTACTCAACATCATCTTGGCCTCCATAGTGGCATTCACTCTCCCGAGACATGTTAACTCACAAGACAAGTGTATATATGTGGAGTGGGAGGAAACTAAAGCACAACCTCTCACCTTTGTAGATAGTATTGGACGTCGTGGACAACCAAGGGAACGATCACAAAGTAAAGTGCTTGTGTTCAAGTATCCAAAGCAAACTCCAAAACACACACGGCTTAAAAGTTGGTAGGTAGGTATGATAGGTGGAAAGCAAATTGAACAAATCGGAAACCAAGATATTGTCAAAGCAAGTAGAGAACCACGATGATCACAAAGCAAAAACAAGTCAATCTCAAAGATAGGAATGTAGCTCAAGAAACACATGCACGGATAGATAAATGAGACTCATGCAACCAAGAAGTGAGCTAAAGAACCAAATGATCCTAGCGAAGACCATAAGCTCGGTGTTGCACAAGTACAAGGAGAGCCACTAGCTCGATTGCAATTTATTTGGTGGGATACAAGATTTGCACAAAATGTACCACCTACTAGATGTTCATCGAGCTTGCGCGCTTCCTATAAGAGATATGGCTAGTGGTGTTTCTTTCTTCCACATGACGTGCTTGTGTCGACCTTGAGGTGCTTCTTGTACGACTTGAGCGTGATGAAGAAGAAACTCGTTGTCGCACAAGGTTGTTGGGAGCTTCGGTCACCCGCTCCATAGATGCTTCTTGCGCATGCATGCGTTCGTTGAAGTTGTTCTCTTGAGCTTGTAGACGGTGCTCGTAGCGTCCTAGACCATCACGAAGAAGGTGTCGAAGACCAACAAACTCTGTTTGTGTGATATAGCCATGATCACCGCGAACTCCACCATGGATTTCATCATCCGAGCTTGAGCTTCCGTTTGTACTTCCCCTAAACATTTTCTCAAGAACAAGTGAGATGTGTGGTAAGGAAAACCAAGACAAACTATATCCCAAGTATAATGTGGCTTGAGAGGAGAGAATCCGGTTCTAACACCCAACACACACTTATGAGGATAGGAAGGTATGAAGTGGCAAACGAAACAAGCAAACCCGACGAAAAGTATGTTGTTCGAGGTAGAGAAAATCCACAATGATCAAATTACCAAAGAAAAACTCCAACCACAAATGATGAAGAAACACACACAAAAGCGAATGATGGGGTTGGGCGACCAAAGGGCGAGCACTCGAAGATAGACAACCTAACGAAGACTACGTCCTCAAATGTCACCCAACATAAGAGGGACGCTAGCTCAATTGCCTTTTTGTGGGCAACGGATTTGCACAAGTGTTACACGCTCACTCGCTTTGGCGGTTTCGGCTTTGTCGCAACCTACAAGACATGATACTTGGCACTACTCATGTTCTTTTGTTTTCTTTTCTCTTCTCTTTTTTTTTTGATTTTTGACAATGATTCCTTCTCTTTTGCTAGTGCCAAGATCTCTAACGATACACACTCGCCAATACTTTAAGACAATCACTCGAACAAGTGCAATGCCCCGCAATATCAAAGAGCTAGTCCGATAGGTCAAGGTACACGAAAGGAAGAAGGGCTCACAACGGATTATGATGGTGGGGAAATGTCGAGTCCTTGGTGGCGTCGTCGCTTGGCGTTGATGATGCGTTGCTGCGGAAGCTTGTCGATGTAGTAGACGTAGGGCGCACCAACAAAGGACTCAAACCAAATAGGAAATGCCAAAACGAACCGAGGAAAAAGAAAAAAAAGTTTGCTCTGAAAATCCTGCCCGGCGGTAGTACCGCTCGATCTGTCCCGGTAGTACCGGTCGTGTGCGCAGCTCCGGTAGTACCGAAAGTCCAGCCGGTAGTACCGGTGGTCCCGAAATCAGGAGTTCTTCGTCGCGATTTGGGCGGAAATTGAGCTCGAAAAATCCTCAAATTCGTGGGAAATTGGCAAAATTAAGGCTAGGAAACGCAAACAAAGGTGGAGGGGGTCCTAAAGCAACAGATCCATGGACAAAAACTACAAAAAACGCAACAAATCGACAGATCGGCTCGAATCAAGGAAAGGCTATTTTTGGTGGAAATTTTCGAATTTCTCAAAAACAAAGAAAAATTTGGTGGATTTCGGTGGAAACACAAAACAAATCCGTGGCAACCTAGAGTTCTGATACCATATGGTGAAGTAGAGGGACTTCTAGGATGGCCCGAACTTCATGGATTGACGGAAGATGAGGACGAACGCACGCAAGAACACGAGGAACACGAAGAACACCAAGAAATACAAGAACATAAACACGATACAAGAAACCGTTTCCCTTACCGGTCGGTCCAACATGTCCAATAGAATCCACACGAAGGTGGGAGATCGGCAAGTGGTGTTTCTTCTTTCTTTCTTTTGAGTTGGCACTTTTTGCTTCTTTTCTCTTTTGAGTCTTTTCTCTTTTGACTCTTTTCTATTTTGCACACCCACTTCTTTTTTATGCCAACACAAGATATATGGTATATGATAACTAGCGTATGCAATTTTGCTCGGAAACTACACGGTGCAAATGTGCAAAGCCCAAGCAATCATCAAGAGCTAGCCTCAATAGGACATGGTAATCGCAAAGATATAGTGTGGCTCACAAAGGAATGGCAAGGGGTAAAGATTGGCGATGTCATACCTTTCGTCGATGTTCTTCACCCTTTGTTATAGAAGTGTCGTGGTTGCCCACGGATTTTGGTAGTGGTGGATGATGGAGCAACCGCAATGGTGACGTAGGCCTTGATCGTAGCTTCGAAACGAGCCAAAGAGCACCAAAAACGGAGTCCGGAATCAAAAGATATGGCCAAAACCGTTTTCTGAAATTTCAATTTTTCCGCAAGTTCGGTAGTACCGGGCAAAATGGGTCGGTAGTACCGGCCGGGGTCAACGCAGGTCTGGTAGTACCGGAAATATGGGCGGTAGTACCGGCCGTGGACGCAATTCGTGCCCGAAACTCGAAATTTCGCGATTTTGGGCGAAAAACGGCTCGAAAATGACCAAATCGGAGGGGAAATCAATGGAATTAGGCCATGGGAACACAAAGGAAGCAAGATCAACAAGTTTAGCAATAGATCCACGGATCAAAACTTGCCAAAACGCACAAGATTCACAAATCGATCCAAAAGCAATTTGGGGCTATTTTTGGTGGAAATTTTCGAATTTCTCAAAATCAAAGAAAAATTAGGGGGATTTGCGGGTGGAAACACATGTCAAATCCGTGGCAACCATGCCCTGATACCATATGGTGAAGTAAGGGACTTCAAGGGTGGCCCGATCTTCATGGATTGACAGCGGATGTGGACGAACTCACGCAAGAACACGGAGAAACACGAAGAACACACGAAGAACGCCCCGAACATAAGAAAAAACACGATACAAGAACCGTTTCCCTTACCGGTCGGTCCAACCGGCCCAATAGAATCCACGCGAAGGTGGGAGATCAGCAAGTAGATGCAAGAAGGGATCTTGGACGGTTGTTTCTCCAACGGTCAACCAAACCGCTCCAATAAAGTCACCCGAGGATGAAAGATTGCCAAGTAGTCAAACTACAAGTAGAGGTATTGAATCCACTAGAGGGATCTTCTCCATGAGGGGAGGAACCATCCCCACAAGGGGAGGAAGGAGACCGTCTTGAGGTGGGGAGCACAGCTCTAATCTAATCTCAAAACATAGTTTATCCCTAGATCTAGTCAAGGGGTGCCTATTTATTGTCTAGGCCCAAAGGGCAAAGGGAAAGGGGATACAGGGGTCAAAGCCCAGATCTGCACACAGGCACGCGCAGGGCCGGTACTACCGGCGGATATGGTCCGGTAGTACCGGACGCGCGCAGGTCCGGTAGTACCGGAAGGTTTTCCGGTAGTACTGCTTAAACTGGCAGTGAGTCCAGTAGCTCCTGGCGCTTCGGCGGTAGTTCCGGTCGGGTAGGCTCGGTAGTACCGGCCAGACTTCAACGTCTCTTTCTTCTCCTCTTCCAAGCCACCGTCTTGTCGGACTTCATTCCTCTTGCGCCTTAGCCATCTTCCGTGGAGTCGTACTCGTCATGACTAGCAATACAAAGTAACGATGGTCAAGTAGTATACCATTCCAAAGTGTCATATTGAGGTTCACATAGAGGAAGGAGTTCATCTTTGATGTCCATGGTGACTTGTGGAGTGTTGGAGTGATTGACATGGTGATGGACGTGACTCGGGCTACATCAAGATGGGTTTCAATTTTCTTTTTCCAATACTCGGATATCTCCAACCGTTCCTTGCCAATGGGTAAAGCCTTTATCTATCACTTCGGTGGGAGACATATTAATTACCTTTTTTTTATCCTGGGACACTTGGAGCTCGCTTCCCTTCCTGAACTGAGGGAAACCGGTGCCTGAGAGATATCTGCACTCTCTGAGCTTTATTGCACATCTTTTCCTGCTCATACATTACTTTCAGAGTTGCAGGTGTCTCGACAACTACATTAAGCCGATTCTTCTATTGCGCCTATCTAAATTTCTATGCCATACAGATATAATGTAATCTCGCTGCTAGAGGCCTGCTACAATGGATATATATACAGTGAAAGGAATTCACTGCTACAAATTTCAGGAACTGCTCACGTAGTGCAGCTCTGCAGCTCTGCAATTTGTCTGTGCGATATTGTTTCAGTATTGTTATCAATCAGTCATGGAGAGCAGCTCGATGAAAAGATTGTGATATGTGATGAAAACCTGTTGTTTGCCGAGATGACATGCCTGTTATTTTCCATTGTCAAATTAGTTGGGTCTGTGCTAGGCCGGCCTTAAGGCCTTTCCTCTTTCTTCTAATCAAATACATGCAGTTTCCCTGCATGGTTCGGAAAAAAAAATGTTGCACTCCAGTCGTTTCTCTAATCTGTGATATGTTTGGTGTGACAAAAAATATGATGCTCATAATTCTCAAATCATAGTTCATGGTGTTCATCTTATTTTGACACCACATGAGTACTTCGATGTAGTATGCAATGGACTAATTACTATAAACGGCAATAAGAAGTTTTCTTAACCTGATTTATGCTAGGATTTTCGTACGTTTCAATCCTTTTGTTTGGCGTGTCGTATGTTTCAATCCTTATTATAGCGAAAGAGTTTGCTACTAATTCCCGCCACAACGCGCGGGGAACATCTAGTTATATAGCCATCTCTACCCTATTATATAAGCATCTGTTAGAGATGTCTTAGCTCATCTAGCCGGGCGACTCGGTGGCACCCATGGAAGCCGTCTCGGTGGCACTCTTTTGGTGTAGGAAGCAAGGGGGAGAGGACCTAGGAAGCACGCGAGTCCACGGCAAAACCTGATTTATGCTAAGATTTTCGTACGTTTCAATCCTTTTGTTTGGCGTGTCATACATTTCAATCCTTATCATAGCGAAAGAGTTTGCTACTAATTCCCGCCACAACGCGCGGGGAACATCTACTTATATAGGCATATCTACCCTATTATATAAGCATCTGTTAGAGATGTCTTAGCTCATCTAGTCGCGCGACTAGGTGGCGCCCATGGAAGCCGTCTCGGTGGCAGGTCGGTGGCACTCTTTTGGTGTAGGAAGCAAGGGGAAGAGGACCTAGGAAGCACGCGAGTCTGCGGCGGAGCACTAGGAGGCGTGCAGTTGGTCGGGGCCAGTGAATCACCTGGAGGCGAGCGACGCGAGGGGCAATGGCGGGGACGAGGTGCTTGTGCTCAGGGAGAGCATCATGAGCGTGATGTACACATGAGCGTGATGTAGAGAACGCCGCGAGGGCAAGGAGTCCTGGGATGGAAGGAAGGAGAGAGAAATGACAAGTCAAAAGGACTACGGGTTAGTTTTCCAGTTCCTAAAGGGGCTAAAACCAAAAGTGTGCGTATCTAAGGTCAGTTAAGCGATCACGGCGTTTCAGGTCACGGGTGCAAATACACCCATTATGTAAAACATTTTTTAAAACTTTTAAAAATGTCAAAAATTACAAAAAAAAAGATATACATCAGGACATTTTGTGTTAGCCCAAAAAATTTCGTGAAGAAAAGAAATTTTTTGTGACATGTGCAAAAAGCTAAAAAAGTGTCTCGTACAAAGTCATTTTTTGCATAAGTCACAAAAAATGTCTTTTCTTCACGAAAGTTTTTGTGCTAACACAAAATATCTTGCACTATATCCGAAATTTTTATTTTAAATTTTTGACATTTTAAAGCTAGTTTTTTATGAGTGGGTGCATCTACACACATGACCCGATATGCATTATATATTAGAGAACTAGAGATAGATAGATGCACACGTGCATGGATTAGAACTGTCAGTTAATTAAAATAATTAATTGGAAACATAGATGTATCACGGCTTCCGGAGGGCTGATGCAGCTCCCATTATTACAGCCATTACAATCCCCAGGCCTGCACCAAGGGATGCACCTACAGCAGCAGCTGTCACGGACCCATCTCTTTTTCGTGGCCTCTGCTTCGGTTGACAAGACACCGCCTTCTCGCTTGCAAGCTCCAACGACAATCTCTCACGAGCAAGCTCCTGTCAAGCATGTAGTATTCAGAGTTACAGCAGCACGAATGTCAACAGTCATGATAAAAAATCTCGACGGATGCGTCTCGAATGACACACGCTACCGTCGCCGCCCACTACGCACGCAAAAAGAGGAGTCATCATCGCGTCTCCGTAAAAAGTGGGCCAGAGCGGTCAAATCCAGTCCAAACGGGACCGTCGTTCGGTCAGCGCTGCACAATGAGCCCACATATGTGTCACGTCCTATCTATCACAGCATAACGCATGCCACCGCGTGTCAGGCAGGGCATTCGCCATAAGCGTCATCCCTGACATCATTACAAGCGATCTGTTCAGAAAAGCATTCGAGTCTGTCCAACACATATCGGTCATTCGACTACCTTGCTTGGTTCGGGTGTGGAAAATCAATGTTAAGACAAAATTGGTCACTCGACCGTTCCTTCGACTGAGACATATTACTCCCATCGGGAGCGTATCAAAAATTTCTTCGACTAAGAATATATGGGATAAAAAGATTTGAGATTATCCTCCATTGCAAGCAATAAAGCACAATCTCGGGGCTACTCCCATAGGGAGCGCTGTCGCGCACCCGATAGAATAACGACAAAGTATCAGTAGACACAAGGCTCGACTCAGTTGATATACAAAATCATACTCGAAACATTTTCGAGTTGCGTCCGCCGCAAATACCTCGGATGCTGCATGCATAGTGCAAAGGTAAGACCCGCCGAACTTTCGAGCTGGGCTAAGGACCGTTCCAGCAACGTTAATCCTTATACTTTCCGTGTCAACAGACATGATGAAAAATCCCGATGGACGCGTTGGGTAAATTTGAAAGTTATACTGCATATCGATTCAGTAAGACCTCCGCGGCCTAGTCGAGTCTGACCAGTCTGTTCCAAGTTCGAGTCCGGGGACTCGAGTTTGATTGAAAGCTAGTAAGGTTTTACCCGAATGTGTAGTTAACCGGTCCCGATCCGTCGAGTGTACCGGGCCTACTAAGCTATTATCTCTTGATTATCATAAGCAGAAACCAAAGTCGATGAAATACTCGACATAGCCAACATGTGCTATTCATACAGGAATTCCAATTATAAACACAAGTACAAAGAATATGACGTGCACTTACGAATGAGTCCATGCCCGATTCTTCGAGTCAGACAAGTACTCGGGGGCTAGTAACAAGGATACACATCCCGGGTACACTACCATAAGGGTACCTGGTGCACGTGTCGACTAAGTCCCAATTATCAAAAGCCTACATGAAGCCCATGACGAAAGACCCAACAAGATGGAGTACCCTCCAAGATTAGACATAGGCATAGTCAGTTTAGGCTTTCCTTACATGTAATCTGAGTCGGTTGCGAACTCCCGAGACCCAACCTATTATATAAAGGTTGGGAGGGCCGCCGATCCAGGACACGCAATACTCAAACCACCAAAACCCTAGCGAGATCGACATCTCGCCAGGACCCATTATAGCTCGCATATACACACCAGATCAATACCAGACAAGCAGGAAGTAGGGTGTTAATCTCCGGAGGCCTGAACCTGGGTAAAATCCCTGCTTTTGCTTGTCAGCCGACGAAACTACCAGCTCTACCACGTTCTCTCCCTCGTAATTTCAACCCTAGGTCCTTAACCATGGGATTTAATGAGTTAACCCCTCGTCAACAAAATACCATAATTAATGCAGTCTAAAGTATGATGGTGATCCTTTTTTCTTGGCTGCCCTCTTACTGAATTTTCATCCTAGGACGTGGTAGAATGTTTCATGAAGTAAACTCAGCCAATATGCAACTGGATTTTAGAGGACAACATACTGACAAATAAAAAGGGGACGATCCTTGAGACAAATTAGATGCATCTTGTGTAGCAATAACCACACAATCAAGACTGATAACTAATTAGTACACCAAATGATGCACTCCTCTCCTAATTTCGCCTACATAATAAACATGCAAGAAAAGAAACGTACCTCAAAAGCTGGTTCTTCATTACTCAAAATTACTTGATGCACATGTTGTCGAAGAGCAGTAACACCCTCCAGATGCATAACAATGTCCTTCTTCTGAAATGGTGACAGCACAAAGTTCACTGGATGAAAATCACTTGTGCCCGAAGGATCCTTATGCGCTAAATCACCACTGCTTGAACTGATGGGTTGCAAACTACTTGTAAAACTTGGCATTAGATATGGGGATGAGTTGACAACCTTGGAGTTATCAGGAGAAGCTTTATATGCTTCCACAGCTGAGCTGATTAATGTGTTATGTTCATGCCGACAGCAAATCTGTTGGTTATTGCAAGAATCCAAGCAGTGGCGGAGCTAGCTCGCGCATGGAGCCCGGGCAAAGTCTAAGTGCATTCTGATTAATCAGCGTTTGACAGCACAATTCTTTTACTTTAATCATCAACGCATGATAGCAATACAAGGGAGTGCATCAGCTTAGCCCGGGCATGCCGGGCCGTGGCTCCGCCACTGAATCCAAGGAACACCAAGAGCCTTGGCTTCATCCAAGAAAAGTGAAAGAGCTGGCTCCTGTTTACAAGTGCTGGACTGGTAATGCTGCGGAATACGATGTGCTAGGTTGTGCACAACAATAATTAGGTCAATCTTTCTTCTGAGATCATCTACTCCTAACTGCAATTCTTCTTTGAAGCGCCTAACTTCTAGAGGTAGTTCCTGTTAGAACAAAAAATTCATAATGATTAATTATGTACTATTTAGATTCAATAATCAAGACACAAATGACATAATGAAACTACTGTGGTACGTACTACCAATCTCCCATATGATAAAGAGTTCAGTGGCTAAGTGCTAGGAGCTAATTACTTGAAAATTAACTTAGTGATTGCTCTTACAAAAAAACAAGGTAGCCGGCTACTAAATGACAGAAATTACTAGCGGATAACAGTTGCAACATCTATTAAATGACAAAGTTTCAAAAGATAAAGGTATTACAGTTGTCAAAGTAAAGTTTGACGGTCAAATTTTAACTTTGGAGACCGTGAAAGATCAACAGTGCCAAGTACACAAAGCTGTAACAGATGTAGTTAGTTATATTCAGATATATGCCTTTCACAATACTGTAGCGTCTGAAAATGTTGAGCAAAGAAAAAAAAACAGCTGCTTACCTGCAAGTTTACCGTTGCGCAATCTAAGTAGCACAATCCATTTGATACTCCCTTGCCATGCAAGTCGACATGTATGCACTCAAGAACTGCATTGTTTCTTTCTTTAACATGCCCTAACATTGCTTTTATTAAGGAAGTTTTCCCTGCCCCCTAAGATGCATAAATACGCTCCAGTTCAGTATTTCCGTGGAACATAAGAAATTATAACACACCCAAAGATATGGAGGTACCTCTAGTCCAAGCAATCGCACTCGCCGGGTCCTAACATAGACCTCTTTACATACTGTTACAAAATCACTTCTGCCATATATAAGAAATTCATTCAAACCCTTGCAACAACCTTTATCATCAAAGAAGGACTCAAATCCATAATCCAGATTCAAATTAACACCTGTGACCACAGGAACCATGAAGTCCTCACTAGTGTAATTTGGTGGTTGCTTTAGCGGATGCCCAACTAAAATTCGCATTTTTTGCAGTGTAGGTTGATCTGATGAATACGAAGTGGCAGATGGTAGGGTTTCAATGACCGTTGAATACCTGTATATGAATACTTTCTATTAAAAAAGGAAATAGATGCAAGATATAATACTGAGGAATTTGCAAGTAGAAACATAATAGAAAAACTTATTTCATAGGGTAAATCACTGATCAATCACAGCATGCAAGCATAGAAAATTCTTCTCCAACAAAAGCATTATTTATGCAACAATAACTATATGACTTGCAGCTAATGATTATGGGGTTCATAATCCACACAAGAAAACAGTTATTTTCAAATATCTCCATATAGAAAATGTATTTACAGATGAAGCAAGTCTTCTTATGCTGCAAGTCATACCCAATTAGAACGTTGATGATATTTGATAGTTCTCATTAAGCTAAGAGATGAAGCAAAATATCCATTGTGATATTACTATCAAATTTGCATCTTTTAGTTGGGAGACTAATTTTGGATGCTAATGTTACACGAAATGTTACAATTTATTAAAAATATATAAAACCATATATGCATTTTAATGTTGCGCTCATGAGTGAATTGGTCCCTCAGGTTTGGATAAGTCCCTTTTGCTCTTGAAGTTTGAAGAAGGCCATTTTGGTCCCTGAGGTTCACAGAGTGGGCTAGAGACACCACACGGATGGCATGTCCATGATTTGTCACTACCCTTTCTATCTTCTCCGTCAAGATAGTGACGGGAACAGGCCTATTTGCCCCTGTCTCCAGAGCCCAGATTCTTGAAACTAATGTATGTGACAAGGATGGAGCAAGAAACAGCTCAAAAAAAAATCAAAGAAAATGCAAATGAAACAATAGATCAACAACTCTTAAGAAAGGGGTGCTCGGCATGGCATGAACACAACAAGATACATTTCATTAAATGTAAGGCCTTGATAAGTTTGTAAGCATCAACTACCAACATGGCAGTTTTTAAACATTCAGGGATGAAAGCGATCTAATTACTAAACACGAAGGATGTCTTGGGCAATGATCGCTAGTTCCTGACAGGTTTACACTCGCAGCTCTCAGCATATTCAAGCCCCGCCTCCTTCAATTGGATTTGGTACTCCAAATGGATCTCTAACCTCAAGGGGTTAGCTTGGCTCCATTCCCGCGACAGACAACACAAATGATATGCTTCAAAGAAGGAACATTCAAGTTACGATAATCAAAACCGTGTCGGCGTGTCCTCTGTCCCGGCGACGTTCTCGAGTCCCGAGCTATTCTGGATTGCTCTTCAGTCTTGACTGTTAGCACAAGATAGGCAGACATTTTAATAACGGCACTGATGCTAATTATTGTGTCCTCCATGAAAACTGACTTTGGCAAGCCGTTCTTAATGGAAACAAAAGAGTGTGAAGATCTCCAACAACATTAGTTTCAGCCTTAGCCTGGCCATATTTTTGTCCTCCATGAAAACTGACTTTGGCTATAAATTTTTAAAAAGGAGCTCATTCTTCTTTCCTTTAGCTAAATTTATTCGCCCTGACTCTGGCCATATTTCTTCATAAAGTTGTTCTCCAGGCCCGTACAGCCTCTCTCCTCTCCCCCCTTGTGTATATTCCCACCCCTTTGTACATTCTTCTTTGCAATCAATAATATTTTACTGGCGGGCCGCCCCTACAGCTTCCCGGTAGTAAAACACATTTGGTGATTACCACTTCAATGGTTGACTGAATTCTTCTTTCATTCTTTTCTTATACAAATCATACTGAATTTGTCCCATTTGGTAGCTGATTTAGTTATTTAATTGTTAGTTTATAGCAACATGAATTATACTCCCTCCGTTCACAAAAGGATGTCTCAATCATTTCCAGATTTGTATGTATGTAGACATACTTTAGAGTGTAGATACATCTAAATTTAGATAGAGTTGAGACATCCTTTTATGAACGGAGGGAGTACTAGTATTACTAGGGGAATAAGCGCGGCGAAGCCGCGCCGTGGGCTTATTAATATCGGAACAAATTATTATTAGGAGAGGAAATATTGGATGGTTGTCCGTGTTTTTTTTGTTTATGTTTTTCGTCAACATATGTTTCAGCTGGTAGAAATGAACCGGTGCAACAATGTAGTTTGTGTAAACAACAACAAATTTGTTGATCGTGATAAAATATTCGTCAAAATTAAGTGAAAGCGTTGCATCCGTTATATTAAAGAAACAACAATAAATTTGTAGATTATAGGAAAAGAATTGACGAAATTAAGTGAAAGCGTCACATCTATTGTATTTAAAAACGCTGAAATCCGTCTGAATTGATCGTGTAGGGTATCTTGAAATACTTAGAAATTTGAGATGATTAAATATGCTTGTATGTTGAAATGAATGTGTAATTTTATTTCATAAATTGAGCTGATCAAATACGTTCATATTTTGTGGTAAATGCGTAATTTAATTCCTTAGTTGGAGGAAATATAATGAATCTTCAAATATGCTTGCATTATGTCATAAGTATTTTTTTTTTGTGATCAGTTTGACATTTTTTTCATATTTTTCTGGTTGGTGGATCTAAAGATATGGATTTTGCAGTTTTATTTATTTTCTGGAATTTTGTGGGTTTTTTTAAAAAAAAATCGCGAGAAACTAAATCTGGCAGGCCGGGCCCACCGTGACTCCATGCTGGCGTCAGCGGCAGCCAGGCCTGCCACGACGTCGACGGAGGCGGGGTCGGCGGCGGCGCGCCACCGCCGTCCGGGACGCGCGCGCGGATGCAGCCGACGCGCGCGGAGCCGCGGCGACCGCAGGCGGCGGCGCCGCCCGCTTTAGGTCGCCGGAGCTCCGCCGGCGGCCAGCGGACGCGGCGGCCGACGCCGAGGACGGCAACGGCGATTGCGACACGCCCGCGCCATCCCGGCATCTGATTCGCGGCGAGGAGGGAGAGGCGGAGACGGCGAACCTTGCCGTGGCGTGCGATTCGTGCAGGGATGGCCGGAGCGGCGTGGCGGCGGCGGCGACCCGCCGGTCGCGAGGGAGAGAGAAGGGAGAGGGGGGTCTGCGCGCAATTTTGCACGTACGCCCCTAGGTTTCAGGCAATTTGCAAATAAGTCCTTCGCGGGGTCTTTTTTGCTAAATCGGCGCGCCAAAAATCGTGCGCGGGGCAACCGGCAGCCAACCGGTCGCACCGGCTGGTAACCGGGGGGACGTGTCGTCTCCCTATTGGTAGAAATTCGGGAGCACTGTAGCTAAGCTACAGTACCTCCGCGCGGGACGACGCGGATGAACGTAGTCCGTCCGATCGCGCGATCGTACGGACGGGAATTGACGACGACGTGGACACGCGGAAATGGTGCGAATCCTTCCGTCTTTTATATATAGTAAGATGACATTGACATTCTTGGTGAGCTACAGTATGGTGTATCCTAGGATGCAAGGCAAAACAGTTCTACAGGAACATGTGAAATAAGTTCATAGGAAAAATTAAACTGCAAGTCTATAATGCTTTATCAAGTAGAATCGATTTTGCTGAGCTCATAAACTTATACAAATCTGACCCAGACCAAAACTTACCAGCTTCCATTTATCTGAGCCTGGAAAAGAGTGCACATATGCAGACCGTGTCCAATTATATCAACTTTCAGCGGTTCAGCACTTTTGCCACCAGGAAAGCCAATCCATCCAAGAGGAAGAATAGAGGTGGCAGTTCTAATAGCAGGAGGCTCCACTATGTGACCAAGTTCAACAGAATCAGTGGCTGTCAGACCAAGTAGCTGTTGCAGATGTGAAAATTGTTGCAACTGCTCGATGCCCGTAAAAACGGGGGCATTTGCACACATGCACGCATCATACATTCTGCATTAAGAGATAACTTTTAGTACTGAGTAATTTTTTCACAAATGTTTGCAACAAAAAGAGATATGAAGGACACATATTTCCTTTGTTTTCTTCCAAAATATTAACCAGTTGACGAACAAGACATGTACCGTGTTTCCTTACTTATTGAGAAAACGGCTTCGAGTTGGCTAATGATTGATGGAAGTTTTCGGTGAGAGTTTGCTCTAATATTCTTATTGAACACAATCAGAAGATCTTACCTTTGGAAGCGGGCTCTGTAGGACTTCATCGAGTGTGATTGAAGGCGCTCTCTTAACTCCGTTATGACAGATTGCACCTGCAAACGCCTTTGCCAGAACATAGCAAAAGAAATGAGCAGATCCAATATGACAAAATGTCATAACACAAGAGAAATAATATACGATTCCTAACTATTTTTAGTTAAGAATGGAATAAAGCCAAAATCGAACGTTCGTACCGACGTCATCTTGGAGTATTCTGAATCTGAAAGTGTATTGACTGATGAATCACCCAACAAGTAAAGCTGGAAACATAAAAATAATCAATGCCATTAACAAAACTGAAAGCTCTATTCTTTTCATGATAATATGATAAGATATTTATTGTCAAATATTGCAGACCCTGAATCTCGGTAGTATGGACAAAATATGAATAGAACTCAACATTTATATTGCATGATTATATCAAGACGTAATGAAATATAAAAAATGGACCAATGAGCAAACGGACATCAGTATGGAAAGTCATCTCTACTATATAATATTGATAGATGACCGTGGTACGTCGGGCAGTTTGCATTTTAACCCTTCCTTTTGTAGTGAATTAAACCGCAGTCCATGTACAGGGGCTAAATTGTAAAACTACTGAAGGGGTATCAACGGCCGCGAGGCTGCGTGGCGCCGGCCACAAATCCTCTGGCGCCGGCCCGCCCCACCGACGCCGCGGAGATGGATGCGGCCCCACGCCTGCTCTAGCCCCAAATCATCCGGCGGCGGCGCGGGCCTTCGCCCCGAGTTGCGGTGCCGCTTCTCCGCGACTTGAAGACCCATGGTGGAAAACGAGGGCCACCGTGCTGGTGCGCCGCATAGCCGCCAGGGAGGAGATTCCAACGCCGGGGAAGGAGATGAGTTGGTCGAGGCCTTGCCCTCTGAACTGCCATCCACCCCACTCCCGATTGCATGAGGTAAGACTCTTACCGTAAGAGTCGCCGCCCTCTCTCCCGTCCTCCTCCAACTCCCCCCCTCGCAGATTTCCCATCGAGGCATATGCTTCTGAAGCCAATTGGTCCGCAGTTTATTTTCACCTCCGTATCAAAACGGGGGAAATCTAGCGGAAATTATACGGACGTGCTGAGGTCTGTGTTATTTTCCCCGCCGATTACGGTCCAAAAACAACGAACCAAGTGAGCCCAAGCGGCGCCGGCGCGGCTGCATTTGTTGCCATCTTGGAGTGAATTGGAGCTCAGCTCAACGTTGGCGAAGACTGAAGAGAAACTGGCATCGTCGCTACCAGCTTTCTCGCACTGTAAGAGTATCTGTCACCGTAACCTATGCTGTATAGACAGTTCGGTTCAGTTTGTCCGTGTGCAGTAGCAGTACCAACGTGGTTGGGGAAATAATTCAGCCAAACACAAACGGCGTGGCATTCAACAATGGAGCTGAGCTGTCCACAAGCCGACCTAGTATCTGGCTCTACTACCCACTCTTTCAGCTGTTGATTTCCACCAACGTTGTGCTTGAGTTGTGCCAAGAGCGAAGACAAGCAGCAAAGGGAGAGTAGAAAGTAATTTTTTTTTGCTGCGATGACAATCTTCAATTCCGAATATAAGTCCGGAGGGAGTACCAGCCATTTGACCACGTTGTTGTTATGAAAATAGTTATGTTCAGTCTTTGAGCACTATATAGAAAAGCTACTTTGCCAACAAAACTAAATACATCAGTTTTTATTTTCGAGAGTACCATGATTGTATTGTATTTGGACTAAGTGACTCGACATAAACTGACGGGAAATTGCACTGAAAATATATTAACATAATTCAAATCATATCTAAAACACTGTAGTTCCTCAGCAATCGAAAAAATTGTAATTCCGTAGCAAGCGCACATGCTAGATCGTTTACAACTGCTGATGTGAAAGAGCCGCCGCCGCCAATCGGTAATGACCACTCCAGGTGCCTGCACCGATTGTAGTTGTGAAGGAGCCACCGCTGGTCGGTAGTGGCCACGTCGGATAAGGTCACCAAATGTTGCACTGAAGTAGGCGCCGCCGGTCGGTAGTTGCTGCATGACAGAAGGGCGCCATCTGCGACCGTGAAGGCAATAACAGTTGTGGGAGATACGAACGATGCTGGCCGAAGATGGGTTGTATGAGTTAGTCAAATAGACGTGTATTGACTTCGTCAATCTCAAGACCTGATCCGCTGGCTCAGTCTCTGGAGGTGCTCATAGGGGTAGGGTGTGCGTGCGTGTGTTCATAGGGGGTGAGTGTATGCGCATGTATGTGAGCGTTTGCGTTGCACTGTGTTTCGCAAAACAAAAAGGTCAGCCCGTAGCAACGCACGGGCACGTTTGCTAGTTGCTACGGGCACGTTTGCTAGTATGATAAAGCTCTGATGCAAAAGAACCAAGCATGGTCAGTGTCCTCTATTGAACTTCCTATGCACAGTATGAATGTGATAGGGAAGCAGCTGTTGCCCTACAAAATTCAGAAATGTTTAGGAAAAGGAGTATTTTTTTCAGTGAGCAAGGCTCATAGTCACAAAAGTCACTCTGAGATGACATTTCTAATACTCCCTCTGTCCGCTAAAACGGATATATCTAGGTTTTATCAACAATTAATATGGGACGAAGGCTCATAGTCACAAAAAATATAAAAACTGCCAAGCCACAAAAAGATTGCCATTATATGCTAAAGTTCCAGTGATCAAGTAATTATCTGCTTGTAGAACCATGTGCATGCAAGCCTACAACAACCTGAGGTGCCGCTGGTGAACAAACAAGAGAGTTCCAATCCAAAAATGCACCATCATTCTATTTCAAGCATGAGCAAGTTTGGGACTAAACACATCTTGCAAAAGTATATAATAACGAATAGCAAATGCAGCCATTTGAATCGTGAAAGGAAAATAAAATAATAATTTGAGAACATGTATTGTGGCAAAGTTTAATATCAGAGACAGCGCAAATATACACAACTAAACAAGAAGCAGGAAATATTTTTTGAAACAAATTGTAGCTGTTCAGTGGTGGCCTGACAAAAGTGGTAATTTTTTTAAAAAAATTGAGACAATCATGTGAGTAAAGATTTTCGGTGTAGCGGAAGTTGTGTTTACAGTTACATGTGACAATTAAATAGTGTACAAATAAGACCAGTATCAATAACTGTGACATAAAGGGACACTGGCTATGATGCCAATGGGAGCTACAAATAAGAGCCATCCACTGTAGTAAATAAATCAAAATGATATATAATACTGACCTCACCAAATGGTACATATGAAGGCAAAGAAGGTACTCTACCCCATCGCTTTGAACCTCCGACTTGAGATGCATTAGTTTGTTCAGACCTACTGTTTTCTTCAGCGGACCATTCACGATCAGATAAAGGGGTAAGAGCAATTCCTTCTGAACCTTCTTGAATTTCAAGAGACCGTGGCTCTTCTTCTGATTCATCGACCTTTGATTGCAAATAACGATTTAACTGTGTTGATGCCTTTCCAAAAATATTTGTTTCTTTTTTAAATATGTTTAAACTCTTCCGCACTCCTTCCAAGGGAACGAGCTTTGAGAGTCTCCAGAGTGACTTTTGAACGGGCCAACACCAAGAACAAGTTGCTTCCCATTGTTCTCCTCAGCCTTTTCAGTACATGTCCCCTTCTTTTTTTCAGATTTTACATCGGTTGTATTTTCAAAAGATGATTCAGATGTTTGGGCATTGTAGTGATGAAAGTACGCAGGTGACAGAATACGGGGCACCACGTCCTCTGGAATACAGTAGGATTTGAAGTAATCTTGCCATCCTTTTCGATGAACATAGCTAATGCATGAAAAGAGGAACAATTAAGAAGTGGTTCCCATTCATTAAAATAAAATAATATGTAATTCTAATATATTGCATTATTACTGCACCCTGTCAAGTGCCACATTCTAGCTATTCTAACCAAACTTACTCTCTTAATGCAGCATTCCCAACAGGTGGCTGAGAAAATGTGATGCACTTCACCTGAAGCCTCTTAGCCTCTTTAGTTGTAGACGCCGACGATAGCACTCTTAGTATTGCAAGAGTAGCCAAAGCAGCTACCTAATACAATTTGAGACAAATGCGTAATAACTAGGGTAAGATGCATGCATGCAGTCAAAAAACATGGGCAAGATGCTACAAGTTAGGCATGACCTACCGCTCCACCAAGCGAATGTCCACAAAGAACAAGTTTCCTGTTCTCTTTCTGTGCAAGCTTGTATAGTTCCAGTGCGGGAATTCCCTTAGCACGAGCTAAAAAACCCTACATGATTTATTATGTTAGGGTAGGAAGTTATGACCATGCTGAATCAGTTTAAGAAACAACGAGTACATTTTTAACCATAATTATAGCTAATGCATACTCGATGTGCAGCAGGTTTTGATTTTAGTAACTGTTTTGATCTTTCTCGACAAGATACCCCAACGTTTTCTTCGCCATTTTGGTCGCTGTTCTGCTCAGAGTCGATAGCATCAGCCAAATCCTGAGCAGTATCCTCATGAAATATGGTTCCTTGGAGTATATTCACATCAGCAATAATATCTCTAGAAAGGAAAACATGGGAGAACTTGATGAAATTGTAAACATGATAAGCATTTCGCACTTTCAAGTTCCCCACAAAACTCTTACTTGTATTGATTTGTGCCGATAAATGTAGCAAATAGAGTGTCACCAGCCTCCGCTAACAGATATCTACATGATTTCACCAATAAACAAATTTAAAAAACAGCCATAACATAAGAAATTTGTCATCATTTGACCTAGAGGAAACATCGCATCTAAAGAAAGATAGATTGTGTCAATCAAGATTTAACAAAGTAAATGATTGTAGATGTTCAACCAATTAAATCACTGTGTCAAACTAATAATGAGGACAGTCAAAATGTGGATGCAAATAAATTAGGAGGTGATGTAGCCCAACCTACGGTTCATACACCAAGTGCACCAAGTGGTCCATTGACAAGAGCTAGAGTCAAAGCTCTCCATGAGAAGGTGAACTCACTCCTATCGATGTGTGATCTTGACACCCCTTTGAATGGTTTGCTAATTCATTCGGATACCTTGTGTATACTCAGGTACAACCCTGATGAAGACCCTTAAAGGCGTGTCAAAGTTGGCCAAGAGACGAGCGAAGAAGATGGACAAGAATTGGACAAGGAAGAAGAAGAGGAGCGCGCGCCGAACCATCCGGCGATGATCCGACCGGCACCGGACTGCTGCCGGACATCCGACACCCCTCTGGCAGCTATCGGGTTCAAACCACCTCAAGCGCGTCGACAGCGCCGAACCACCAGACGATCCAGCGACAAGCAACTGCGAGCGAGACCCCCAGATGGCCGACAGACCCATCCGGCACCCCTCTGGCGCCTCTCGGGTTGGAAACCCCCACAAGCTCCTCGACCGCACCGGACCATCGGGCGTCTCCCGTGTCGGATGATCCGGCGACCCCACTGCCTGCGCGCATGAGTGGGCCTTTGGGCTTGTATCCCACCTACTTTCCCCACATCGTCCTTAACACTATAACTATTCCTTCCTTGGTCAGATCTAGGGTCAGACTGAGATTAGACTTGAGTTCAGCTATGCTCCTTTTCCACCTTGTTGATGTTGCCTCCCTTTGGAGATGAATCAAGGCCTCCGTTTGGAGATGAATCAAGGCCTCCCCTAGTTGGAGATGTATCAAGACCCCTCCTTATAGTTGAGATTACTTGCCAACTTTCCACCTTGTTGGATTTTATTGGACCGGTTGGATCAATCGGTGAGAAAACGAATCCTTAGAGTAAGATTGGCTTGGAGTTTGAGAATCGGGGGCTACCCTCGGGGTCGGTTACCGGTTGATTTTGTCCTAGCAGGTTTTGCTAGTTATCGTCCCCTCCCCCCCCCCCCCACGCGTTGTTTTACACCGTGTTCTTCGTGTTTTCATCCGCTCCTCCCTTTTCCCCTCCGTGTTTCCGTCAATCCGTGAAAATCGAGACGCCTACCCGCATCAGGAGGAGTCCGTGGTATCTATGGCATCTTAACAGTGGCCCTGATTCCCCACATCCCTTGTATAGATTCTAGGTCTTCATATGCTTCTATCTATGCAATACATCACTTTCTAGATTCACAAACGCAATCCAAACAAGCAAATTGCTTGCTATAGATTCATTTACACTCTAGGCCCAACTCCGTAAGCCCACATCACATGCCCTGTACATGTGTCCCGCCATTAGGCTTTTATCTATCTTATTATTAAAGGTTTTGCTCAGTGTCAACCAAAAATATTTAATGTGGTTTTTTCTCAGAGAATTTGTTTGTGGTTTTGATTATATCAGGAGTCATGTAATGTACCGTTTCAATTATCTGTTGGTTTGCAATAATTCCACATCATATGGGTTCTCCCAGCGAGTGAACTTATCTAAGGCCATGTGTGACATCCTGGCTGAGGGCCTAATATGATTGATAGGATACTCATATCAACAAGTTGCAACTTCTTTTTCGGAAGCTCATCTGAAAAGTACGAGGTTAAGCGTGCTTGGCCCGAAGCGATTTGAGGATGGGTGGCCGGCTGGGAACTTGTTCCCGGGTGTGCACGAGTGAGGACAAAGTGCGCAGAAAAAACTATTGTTGGTCTGTGGGGTCAGTCTAGAGATCCTAGAGAGCTGATAGGGGTGACAAGCCCGGCCTGGGGTGGGCCGGGTGTTACACCATCTGACCTATCCAGGCAGGGAAGTCATTAAGATCAGCACCAAAGCTGTGTGCTAATCAAGAACGTACTCTGGCCTGTTCATGTTGGAATTAACTATGCCACTCACTCACATGGCTAGTACATTCCAAATCCAAAGCAAAGGGGAGACTGGAACTAAAACCGTAATTTTGTTCAATGAGAAACCTTGGTATAGAATTGTCAAGACTACACCACAATCCACATCATCACCAGGGAAGGCTCACTTGCCTCACTCTCTGTGAAATATGAATTGCATGAGAAGAGCTTACGTAAAGCAAGGACATAACATGATTACTTGATCTACTAGAGACTTATTCAAGCATAAGTTGTATTGCACTTTATTTTGGTGCTTGATTAGGAAGGTCTATCAAGAAGAAAAGCCCATAATATTGAGCAAAAAGTGCATAGTTCATCTTAAGGCATACCGATGTGGTACATGGTCCAAGGATGGTTGAACACGCTCAAGAGAAATAATGTTTCCGCCAAAATCAGATTTGAATTTGTTGATATATCTCATCATCTCAGAAACAGGCCTCTGCCATGCACAAAAAGGGTGACTGAGTGACATGTAGTGAGAAAATGATTTAAACTTTATCAAAAGAAAAAATTGAACTGTTGTTGATTTTATTAATGTGCTGAGCGACATCAACCCAATTACTTACGCCAATCATATACAGGGAATATGTGCAAGTATTGAAAACGTCGAAGGGGACAAGGTGATACATATTCAAGAATAGATCAATACAGGTGAGGGGATTAACATACTCATGATGGGCAAATGTGCCAAGTGGCCCAGGATAAATGCTTAATCATCCAATGCAGGTCCGTTTACACATCAAATAACTATTGACGCCAGCTCTACTGAGTTAGACAAGGCCATAGAAAATGGCACAATGCAAGACCTGCAGAAGTTATGCACTCTAAGGGTGGGACTAGAAGAGCTTTCCTCCTGAAAGGAGTCTTCAGTTCTTGTTAGCTCTTTGTGTCGCCTGAATAAATGTTCTTAGGCAAGAAAAGCTAGGGGGCCAAAAATGCACTTCTTTGCGGATTAACTATTAGCTCTTTGACCCTCGGGTGATTTAGATGATTAACAGAACTTACCATTTGGCTGCTCGTTAGTCAGAGTGGTTAAAGCTTTCTTGGTCTCAAGTGCATATTTTGGAAGTCGCTAAAGGTGAGCTTGTGGAAAATGATGTTGGGATTCTCAAAGAGTAATGCTCATATACAAATGAAATGACCATAAGATGCAAAAAAAATCTACACAATGAGTTATGCTATGCCAAGAAGGAGTTGATGCAGGTTAACCATATTAAACGACTACCCCAAAGATGTTAATCTCACGTGATTATCCTAGGGGAGAGCACAAGATGACGAATGACGCATCAACTGCACATGATCTTCCCGAGTTGGGATGTTTATACTTGGTTGATACATTTTGACACCTGCCGACTATGATTCACCTTTTTCCCGAGCCGAAGAGGCAGGGCCGGCCCTGAGCAAGTGCGGCCTGTGCGGCCGCACAGGGCCCTCACCTGCCAGGGGCCCCCACCTAGCGATGCATACCTACGTATAGGAAGGGCCCAAAAGAAGCCCAGCTGCTTGACCGAAGGAAATCATCAGGAGTCTCGCTAAAAAAAGCACCGCATCAGCATCCAGCCGTCACGACACACGCCCCGAGCATTGACCGAGCTCGTCTCCTCGTTCTCCTCTGTCCTCCTTGGCTCCTCGTTCACCACTCTCCTTCCTCCCCAGTCAGTCAATCACAGTGAATCGGCGATAATGGAGGCTCCCGTTGCGATTTCTAGTCGTTTGGGCGGAGTTAATGGAGAGGGTGATCCCGATTTGCAACGGTTAGTACCTCCTAATCCATTCCTCTTCTATAAATCTCCCTAGGTTTTCTTGTTCTTCTTCATTCGATTCGATCTGCTCATCTACCCTTGCCCAGCCTTATTTGATTCTGTTCGCTTCTGCCTATCTACCGTAGAAGAAAGGGAGGAGGGGAATCGGCCGATACTGCTCAACTGCTGCTGCTGGACGCTGTTGCACAAGGAGGCGGCGGCAAGGGGAGAAGTGTGCTGCTGGACGGTACTGCTAACTGCTGCTGCAAGATTGGTGGATTCGTTTGGGGCAAGCTGCATCAAGTAAGGGCAACCAGATCCAGATGATTTTGTTCCAACATTCAATCTCATGTCATAATTTCTGTAGTCTTTGCTTGATGTGTTACGAGAGAGATTACTTGAGATCAGCAATGTCACAAGAGAGATTGCATTGAGAAGGATCTGTTAGACAAGGTTAATATTGATACAATTATCAATGATTTGGCCTCAAAAAATGTTAGGAGAAAAGGCTTTACATAACTACTGCACTAGTCTGTTTTGCAAGATTTATTAGGATTGCAATAGAGCCTGGAGTGCAGAGTTGGAAAGTGCGAGCTGGATGGAGTGGAGCTAGAGTGGAGAGCTTTTTCAATTGAACATTATCAGTTTGTCACCAAGATGATAATGGGTAGTTTATGTGGTTTATTGTGTCTATTGAGAAATATAAAGAGAATTGTATTCAATATATAAGTTGGTATCGAAATATCAAATTGAGCTATATAATTTTTTGTATACTTTTTTTAGCGAAATAAATTTTTGCATATAGGGCCCCATTTTTTGGTCTCGCACCGGGTCCCAGATTGCTCAGGGCCGGCCCTGCGAAGAGGCTGCTAGTTCCATAGCCAACTACTGGACAAAAATATTGGAAAAGAACTACGAGTAGTTCGCTCTTGCCAGTTGCATCATTCGTATCTATCAACCAGCCACAAATGCCTAGCTCTGGGTCTATCTAACCGCTGGAATCAGATCACAGAAAAACAAGGTGAGTAGAGGGTGCTGGAGGTTACGGGACCTTGTAGACGCACTCGGCCAGGACCATGGCGCAGAGCAACTCCTGGAGCTCGGCGACTGTGTCGACGCGGACGGCGCGGCAGAGCTCGCGGAGCTGGATGCGGCGGCGCTCGAACTCCTCGCGGAACATGCGCTCCCGCTGGTGCCGGCGGTCGCCCGCGGTGGGGGCCAGGGCCACCGCGGCACGGGAAGCGGCGGCGCCCAGGGGGGCAGCCGCGCCGCCTGGTCCCGCACCCAGGACTCCACGCGGCTCACCAGGGCCGTCGCCATTGGCGGAAGGGGAGATGGGAGGGGTAGGGCGATCCGTGGAGCGGGGGAAGAGCCAGCCAGAGGAAGGGTAGAAAATTGCAAACATTTGGTGGAAAAGTTGCGACGACACGCCGCACACGTGGTGACAAAATATGAATCTTTGTGAAATAAACAAAAACAAATGATTATATGAATGTAGTAAGATTAGATGTATATAGCAATAGTGCAATTGAGAACTAAATTTATGTGTGCTCTGACGCCACAATATGAAGTGACATGAAATCTAAACATTTGTAGTTGTTGTATTGTTTTTTTTACAGAAAATTGCATTTCCACAAGCTCCATAATTAATAGTAAAAAGGTTATATTAGTTCTTCTAATTGAAATTATTTAAAATTGTTTAATCATGAATAGAAATGTGTTAGTTGTAAAGATTTCATTTTTGTGCAACTTTTGGTATATTGTTTATATTTTTGTCGAAAGTTTGGTAAAAAAACTGATATTTTTTAACTTACATAGTTGGAAAATTGTCATTTCTCTCTTCTTTGAATTATGTCCGCATAAATTCTTAATAACTACAGATGCAATATTCTTATTATTTTAATGCAATATATTAATAGCTCACATCATATTTTGTTGGAAAATAAAATCCCGTAGCTAAAAACATGAGCATAAGTAATTAGCATTTTTCCCGAGCATATTGATGTTTTTTTTTTCGTATTTTTCCGGTGGATAGATTTATAGATATTGATTTTGCATAGATTTATAGATATTGATTTTGCATTGTTAATCATTTTGTGGAAATTGTTTGAATAAGTGGGACCCATCTGTCAGCAGTTTATCAATTTCTGGAAATATCTGCAAAAAGAATAAAAATATGACATGTGGGGCCCATTGTGACGTTGGGGTGACGTCATCAGTGGACGGGCCTCCCATGGCGACGACGGCGATGACCACGGCGACGCCGCGCCAGGGCGATGTGGGACGCGCGTGGAGGCGTGGGGGACGCGCGTGGAGGCGGGGTTTGGATGTTTTGTCATTTATATGGAAAAGAAAATTGTTGAAAATTGTGATTTGTGAGTAAAGAGGAAAAAAAATAAACTTCTAAAATGTTGGAAAGGTAAGGAGCGTTTTGTAGGAAACGCGAGGTCTTTTCCGCAAAAAGCGGCGTGCGGAGATTTTTGATGCAAAAAGTTTTATTCCAGAGGGTCGATTTATGATTTTTGGAAAACGTGAGGGTTTTATTGCGGAAAAAACGGCGAGCACCGTAGAAGTGCATCTCTATATGTCCGTCAAAATAAAAAGGTTAAAACATGAAAGTTGTTTGGAAGGGTGATATGCATCTACTCGTGAAAGGAAAATTCAAACGGGTGACTGAGCGTGACGAATTTGACAAAATTCGTCGAACGTTTTTGCCAATTTGGATCATAAATTAAGGAAGTAGAGTGAACAAAATTCGAAACCGATCACGGGAATAGAACCTGTTTGTCGACGCGCATATATTTCATGCATACATTTTTTGAAAAAAGCAGGGTTATTTTTACAAAAAAAAGATGCACCGGAAAAAAGATGCACTGTAGCTGCTACAGTACCGCGGGCACTGTTCAACACGGTAGCGGGGAACAGTACCGTGGGTACTGTAGCTAGTACAGTGAATAGCTGTGAGGCCGCAGATTCCAGCGTCCTTAATATATAGAGGTAATATGACATGTGGGGCCATGACCATTGTACCGTGTTTTATACCATACACCGTAATATATGACAATCCACATGATTTATATTATTTGGGTCCTGAGAGGGTCAAACGTTGGGGTAGAGACCGACCTCCCGAAACCCTCCTTCCTCTCGCGACCCGCGCCTATGACGGTGGAGGTTGTCCCCTCCCACGCGGTTGTGATACTGCCGAACCTTGTTGATGAGGTAAGGACCTCTTGGGTTGCCCGATCTTCACGGATTGATGAACGAGTGGACGAACTCACGCAAGACGGTTTCCTTTATGAGTCGGTCCAAGCCGGTCCAATAGAATCTCAAAGGGAGAGATTGGCAAGTAGATACAATGAGGGATCTTGAATGGTTGTTTCTCCAACGGTTAACCAAACTGATCCAATAGAGTCGCCCTAAGATGAAATATTGGCAAGTAGTCAAAGTACAAATAGAGGTCTTGAATCCACAAAAAGGATCTTCTCCACAAGGGGAGGCAACACCACAAAGGGGTGGGTAAGGAGCCTATGCTCAACTCTATCTCATCATAGACTATATATAGTCTAGACCAAAGGGGTAGGTGGGGAAAGGGGATACATGGGTCAAAGCCCAGATCTGCGCGCAGGCAGGCGTGAGGCCGGTAGTACCGGGCAGATGGGACCGGTAGTACCGGACGGGCGAAGGTCCGGTAGTACCGGGCGATTTCCGGTAGTACCACTTAGGGATGGTCGAGACACCCGTAGCTTCAAGGATTCGGCGGTAGTCGCTCCGGTAGCTGCTCCGGTCGTACCGAGTGGCGCCGGTAGTACCGGGCTGTTGGCGGCGGTAGTACCGGAGATGCAACTGCGGCTCTTCTTCCTTCTCCTCTTCCAAGCCATCGTCTTGTCGGCCTTTGCTCCTCGTGCGCCTTGGTCATCCTCCCGTGTACAAGTACTCATCGTGACAAACCTAGCCATGCAATGGGAACAATGGTCAATTAGTATACCATTCCAAAGTGTCATATCGAGGGTCACATAGAGGAAGGAGTTCACCTTTGATGGCCATGGTGACTTGTGGTATGTTGGAGTGCTTGACATGATGGGTGCCCAAGGTTGGGCTACATCGTCTCCCCCCTCCTTCAAAAAGAGACGTCCTCGACTCTTGTTCATCATCATCATGGCAAGTAGGTAGATATGTAGACCTTGTCATGTGGTTCACCATGAATTCGTCCTTGATGGAAACGATGTGGCGCTTCTTCAATGTCCCTTCATCTTCCAAGTAACCTATAAAACTCACAAGGAAGATGAAACAACACTCAAAGAGTAGCCAATTCTTGAAGGTCATCGCATTAGCGCTTATGTAGAAGGAAGTCACCTTAGCAAGATGCCGATGTGCTCTTCTTGCAAGATCTTCCGTCAGAGGAATGCGTAGTTGAAACAACTCATGGAGGCTCATCCAAAGGTACGACCTACACATCAAAGACCAAGCAAACCATGTGTGTGCAAGATAGGGGAGCATATCATGAAGGACATGTCCAATCTTTGTCATAACACCATTAGCACAACACACATATATGAAAGTCAATGCATAAGCAAGGTCAATGTGCAAACAATCCAATGAAACATCTTCAAAATGTGGAAACACAAAAACTCCATGAAAATGTGAGAAGGCAATGATAGCTATCTCATTTTGATCCATATGAGCATTATTGCACACAAAGCATTGGAAATAGCAAGTTGTCAACATTCTTGGTGCAATAAGAGAAGAGTTTGGCAAAAACACACAATGAAGAATGTCTAAAATATCATCATGGGTGCAAACAAACCATAAGAAATAGCAAATTTTTGAAATATTTGTTGCAACACCAAAGCACTCATGACAAGAGATGCTCAAAATGTCAATGGTTGCAAACAAGCCATCTCAAAGAACAATTGGTCATCATATTTGTTGCAACACATAAATCATTCATATGAAAGATCAATGAAACATTCTTGCCATAGGGAAGACCAAAAGCACCATCATGATTGCAAACAAACTATAAGAAAGAGAAATTATTCAACTTGTTTGATGCAAAACATGAGAAAGATTTTAGAGTCGAATTCCATCCACAACTCAAATGTATGCTCTCAAGAGCTCTTTTTGTCAACTCATGTTCAATTGAGGTTGACATTATCATGCGATTTCCGGTACACACAAGACACCATATGAAGAAAGTATGTGCACAGCATATAAACAAATCATCCATCATGAAGTGTCTCTTCATTTGCACATCACCAACCACACAAAAATCAATTGGAAAATATGACATATGTGGATGGTCACTATGCAAAGTGAAGGATGGAACAAGGTCCATAAGAGAAAACGAAACATCTCCAAAATGTGAGAAAGCTATGGGGGCAATCTCATTATCAAGCATTTCAACATTATTGCAAGCAACACATGTGAAAGAGAAATTGTTCAACATGTTGCATGCCACAATGGGAGAAAAATGGAAACATTCATAACAAGGCATGTCTATGGTAGAAACATCACAAATGGTAACTCCACATGATCAACATTGGTTTCAAACAAAGTATCACAAGGGAATAAGAATGTATCATATGATGGGCAAGAGAATCATCCATAGCATGCAAGCAATCATAGTTCATCATGTCCACTAGTGGGATCATGGTCACATCAACACCCATACCTTTGTAGTCCCGCTCATGTGAAGTAGGTGTTGAAGTAGTAGGGGCTTCCGTGTAGCCGACTTGTCCAATTTGAAGTAGACATGTGGTGGCATCATCATCATCATCCGCCATGTACATCCTCTCCATTTCAATCATCATCGTATCAAGGGATGGCGTCTCATCATCCATGGAACCTAGCACACAATGAGAGAACACACTAGGGTAGAGGGTAAGTTGTTAGAAATCGAAATGGCCTCACAAGACCTATCAACTACCTCTCTCAACTCATGTGGTGTATCACTCATTCCCTCAAAGTGGTAGCACTCAATATCACATATGGTGGAGGCACTCAACTCACTCTCACTCTCACTCAAGTGGGCTAAGTGGCTCTCATTCTCACATGGGATTGGTACCATCTCATAACTCAAGCTCATAGGGATAGGCTCGGATTCCTCAACTCCATACGCCACCATGGTTGAAGGGAAACTCCCATGCTCAACCTTCTCGACCTCGTCGCCTCCAAAGGTCAATGCCATAGTGGGGCATCATCACTCAACTCCATTGCCGAAGGGAACATCCCATGCTCGGCATCATCATCACTTGACCCATGGTCAAAGGTGATAGCATACTCCATGCTCGCCTCCTTGGTCGAAGGGAAATCCCATGCTCGACCATCTTGTCATCTCTTGGTCACCGTCTTGTTCACCAACTTGGCATTCCCACATCAAGTGACCTCTTCCATTGCATAGTGGGCACAAGAGATTGGGACATTCTCGTGGATCATGGTCTTGGCCTTGGCAATTGTCACATATTAGGTCTTCATCTTGCCATATGGGGACCAATGTGGTGATGGCACTTGGTGTAGAGGCCATATCATGAGAAGTGCTTGAGAGGGGCGCCGTCTTGGTTGTGTCCTCACAAGTGTTGCCATGCTTCTTGCGGTCGACGTGAGCTTGACCGTTGCTCGAAGAACTTGTCGATGTCGGCCATGAACTCGTCAACAATAGAATCAACACTAGAAGGAGACACCATAGGATGTGCACTTGCCGCCATCTTGGATGTGGAGGTTGCACCTTGAACTTGGAGTGTAGGCGTAGGTGCTTGATGGCGTGGCGTCCGTCTTGACTTCTCCTCATGTCTTTGTTGGCGTTCTTCATCGGAGGGATGATGTCAAAATCGTTTGGATGCTTCTCCTCATGTCGACGTCGGCGTGCTTGTTGCTTTGGTGACCTTGTCTTGGAGCTCCCACTCGAACTTGGTGATATGTTCCGAAGCTTGGCGAGTGTGGTGAGGTCGTCTTGGAGCTTGGACAAGTTGCGGTCGACCTTGGCAATGTTCTTGTGGCGCTTCTTGAGCTAGATGGGCCTTGGTTTGAGTTGGCCTTGTCGATGCACTTCTTGGGGCGCCGTCTTGTTGTCGATGTAGAGTGCGAAGCTTGGCGCTCATGGCCATGTCCTTCTCATGACGCCTTCTTGAAGTAGATGGAGCTCCATTGGATGAATGCATGGTGGACTTGTCGGGGCTCCGTCTTGAGCTTGAACCATAGTAGGTTATGCCGCTCTTAAACACGGTGGTGGTGGGGTTCATCTCCTCTTGCATGTTGTCGAAGGTGTAATCGATGTCGTCGCACATGCATGAAGAGTGGTAGTCGAGACGTTCTCCACCATGTCGTCGGCGTAGTCAAAGTCGGTACCATATGATGAGGCATATGAAGACGTTTGCACCTCATTGTCATTGTAGCTTGTATAGTCGGAGTCGTGGTACCGCTCCATGTCGTGGACGCTCGAGTAGTCGAGTCGTTACCATATGAGGAAGGTTGGTTGACGTCGTGGTATCGCTCCATGTCGTTGCCGCTTGTGTAGTCGAGACGGAGTAGTGGTAGCGGAAGTCTTGGTGATGCTCCATCATGTCATGGGGGTCATTGTCGGTGTAGAAGTCCCCCAAGTCCTCAATATATGAGGCATCATAGTCCATGTGACTCATCGTGTACTCAACATCATCTTTGCCTCCATAGTTGGATTCGCTCTCCTAGACATGTTAACTCACAAGACAAGTGTATATGTGGAGTGGAAGGAAACTAGAGCACAACCTCTCACCTTTGTAGATAGTATTGGACGTCGTGGACAACCAAAGGGAAACGATCACAAAGTAAAGTGCTTGTGTTCAAGTATCCAAAGCAAACTCCAAAACACACAAGGCTTAAAAGTGGATAGGAAGATATGGTATGTGGAAAGCAAATTGAACCAACCGGAAACCAAGATGTTGTAAAGGCAAGTAGAGAACCACAATGATCACAAAGCAAATACAAGTCAATCTCAAAAAATAGGAATGTAGTTCAAGGAAACACACACAGATAGATAAATGGGACTCATGCAACCAAGAAGTGAGCTAAAGAACCATATGATCCTAGCAAAAACTATAAGCTCGTGTTGCACAAGTACAAGGAGAGCCAATAGCTCGATTGCAATTTATTGTGGGCTACAAGATTTGCACAAAAAGTACCACCTACTAGATGTTCATCGAGCTTGCGCGCTTCCTACAAGAGATATGGCAAGTGGTGTTTCTTCTTTTTTTTCTTGCTCTTTTTGCTTCTTTTCTCTTTTGATTCTTTTCTCTTTTGCACACCACTTCTTTTGATGCCAACAACAAGATATATGATATACGAACTAGCGCAAGTACTTTTCCTCGGAAACTACACGGTGCAAATGTGCAAAGCCCAAGCAATCATCAAGAGCTAGACTCAATAGGACATGGTAAACGCAAAGGTATAGTGTGGCTCACAAAGGAATGGCAAGGGAAAAAGATTCATGATGATTATACCTTCGTCGACGATCTTCACCCTTTGTTGTAGAAGTGTCGTGCTTGCCCATGGATTTTGGTGATGGTGGATGATGTAACAACCACAATGGTGACGTAGGCCTTGATCGTAGCTTCGAAACGAGACAAAGAACACCAAAACGGAGTCCAAACGCAAAAGATATGGCCAAAATCGTGTGCAAGAATTGCAGTTTTTGCGCAGGTGCAAAAGTACCGGGAGAAACTGGTAGGTAGTACCGGCCGGGTCAACGCATGTCAGGTAGTACCGGGCGAAAACGGGCGGTAGTATCGTCCGTGGTCATTGTGTGCGATTTTGGGCAAAAAAAGGGACGAAAAGCACCAAATCGGAGGGCCAAATGATGGAATTAGGCTCTGGGAACGCAAAGGAAGGTAGATCAACAAGTATAGCAATACATCTATGGATCAAAACCGCACTAGAATCTCAGATCGGTCCAAAAGCAATTTGGTGCTATTTTAGGTGAAATTTTCGAATTTCTCAAAATCAAAGAAAAATTTGGTGGATTTGTGGGGGAAACAAAGTCAAATCCGTGGCAACCTTTGCTCTGATACCATATGATGAGGTAAGGACCTCTTGGGTTGCCCGATCTTCACGGATTGACGAACGAGTGGATGAATTCACGCAAGAACACGAGGAGGAACACGAAGAACGCAAGAACACAAGAACACAAACACAATACAAAGACACGTTTCCCTCACCGGTCGGTCCAAGCCGGTCCAATAGAATCCCAAAGGAGAGATTGGCAAGTAGATACAAGGAGGGATCTTGAATGGTTGTTTCTCCAACGGTCAACCAAACCGAGCCAATAGAGTCACCCTAAGATGAAAGATTGACAAGTAGGCAAACTACAAGTAGAGGTCTTGAATCCACAAGAGGTATCTTCTCCACAAGGGGAGGAATCATCTCCACAAGGGGAGGCAACACCACAAAGGGGTGGGTAAGGAGCCTATGCTCAACTCTATCTCATCATAGACTATATCCCCTAGAGAAGGGAAGGAAGTCCTATATATAGTCTGGACCCAAAGGGGTAGGTGGGGAAAGGGAATACATGGGTCAAAGCCCAGATCTGCGCGCAGGCAGGAGCGAGGCCGTAGTACCGGGCTGATGGGGCCGGTAGTACCGACGGGCGAAGGTCCGGTAGTACCGGGCGATTTCCGTAGTATCGCTGAGGCGTGGTCGAGACACCCGTAGCTTCTAGGATTCGGCGGTAGTCGCTCCGGTAGCTGCTCCGGTAGTACCGAGTGGCTCCGGTCGTACCGGGCTGTTGGCGGCGGTAGTACCAGAGATGCAACTGCGACTCTTCTTCCTTCTCCTCTTCCAAGCCATCATCTTGTTGGCCTTTGCTCCTCGTGCGCCTTGGTCATCCTCCCGTGTGCATGTACTCATCGTGACAAACCTAGCCATGCAATGGGAACAATGGTCAAGTAGTATACCGTTCCAAAGTGTCATATCGAGGCTCACATAGAGGAAGGAGTTCACCTTTGATGTCCATGGTGACTTATGGTATGTTGGAGTGCTTGACTTGATGGGTGGCCAAGGTTGGGCTACATCACTTGTCGATGGCTGCTTCGTCTCGGGTCAGCCGGCCCTGCAACATTTGCCATGGTGAGACGACGATGGTGACTATAAGACCGTGGTGGCATATGCTGGTGTGTGGCAAGTTTGGTGGAGCGCTACAGATTCTCGGGGATGTGGTTTTTTGGGGGTCGGGAGAAATCCCTGTCGTTTTGGCACCGACGCGGTGACGCTTGAGACTGTCGCCCTTCCTACTTGAAGGGCATCGGGTGTACCTTTTCCTCACTCCTTGGAGCGTACAGGGGGAAACCCTAGGACTAGTCCGGGCAGCAGCATCATCGTCATCGCTTTCCTTCTTGGAGGTGTTGTTTGGTAGGCGGCGATTCAGAGCGCTAGGATCATGGTGGGAATATGCTGGAGAGGACGCAGCGGTTGCGAGTCACTTTCGTTTTCATTGATCCGCTGATGTTGGCGTTGTTTTCTCTTATTTTCTCTCTTTCTTTCCTTTTGGGCTGGTCTGTGCTGTTTTGCCCCAGCAATGTACTCTTGGTTGTATCGGGTGGTTGCTATATTTATATGAGAGAATTCCTTATTTGACCCATTCTTATATTCGTGTTCCTTATTTGATAAGGGGTGGCCCGATCTTCTCAATGAGCTGCGGGTAAATCGATGATGGTGGATGATAACTTGCGAGATTCTGACGAACTCTCCGATCGCTCCCCTGTTGCCAATGCAACAGCTCTTCGACCCAATGGATATTCGCAACACCTCACATTGTTGCAACGTAGCCACCGACCACGAAGCGGTTTCTGCAATCTACTAATTCCCAATGGAACAATAGATCACACTCAAACTTTGGTAGCAAGAACCTCCAGATCGAAACAAAGTGGAGGGGTGAATTCCTGATCGCAACAAAGAGGAATTCTGATAGATGAATGCTTAGCAATCCAATCTAGGGTTTAATCAAAACATGGTCTAACCTCTCTATGCTGCCGGCCTTGGCTATTTAAGAGCCAACCGACCTAGGACTCGAAACCTAACTTAGTTCGACAAAAAAATGGGTACAAACCGACCCAAAACAGGTTCGGCCGAAATCTGGCGCGCATGCCTTGGTCAGGCCGGCTCCGATTTGCATGGCCTTCCGAGGCCAGGCTGAGTCCGGGTTGGAGGCCGGGCGCCTCTGGTGTCTGGCCGGCCTGGCCAGGCTGAGGCCGACCTCAGGCCGGCTGCCTGGCTTCCTTCGTCATCCTTCCTTGCGCATGCCTCCCGCTCCTCCCTCGGGCCATAGGTGATGTTGTGCTCCAATTCTTGCTGCTCCTCTGGCCCTCCTCCAATGTTTGTGTTATCAACAACCCTGATCATACACATATGCATAGACTTAGGCAGTATAAAGTTCTCATCATCACAAACATTCTATCCAATTAAGAGTGAGTTCACCTGTTCTCCAAGTAGCTTGGCATGCGCTCTTGTCATTGGTCCAATCCTCACTTCATTGGGCTTGTCTTGAACAGCAACATCATCAATGGAAGAAAATGGTAAAGGACTAGGGATGTCCTCATCATCCTCCCCCCCCCTTGAAAAGGTCGACCTCGACGCATCAAGGTCTTCTCCAGCATATGGCGTCAAATCAGCAACATTGAATGTATTACTCATGCCAAACTCAGTTGTAGGAAGATCTATCTTGTATGCATTATCATTTATCTTGGCAAGAACCTTGAATGGACCATCACCACGCGGCATCAACTTGGACTTGCGCTGAACAGAAATCTGTCTTTGCGAAAGTGCACCCAAACCATGTCGCCGGGCTGAAAGATCACCTCCTTCTCTTCTTGTTTACACGAGCTGCATTGTACTTGCCTTTCTTCTCAATAGCTTCTTTAGTCTTCTCATGTATCTTCCTCACAAAATCTGCACGCTTCGATGCCTCCATGTTGACTCTCTCATGTAACGGAAGCGGCAGTAAATCAAGCGGAGTAATGGGTTTGAAACCATACACCACCTCAAACGGACATAGCTGTGTGGTAGAGTACCGCCCTGTTATAAGCAAACTCCACATGCGGCAAACAGTCTCCCACTCACGCAATTCTTCTTGATCATGGCTCGCAGCAACGTTGATAGTGTGCGATTCACCACCTCCGTTTGACCATCAGTTTGGGGATGACAAGTGGTACTAACAGCAGCTTCGTTCCCAGCTTGCCCCAAAGTGTCTTCCAAAGTAGCTCATGAACTTCACATCACGGTCAGAAACAATCGTCTTGGTACTCCATGTAAGCGCACGATCCCTGAAAAACATATTAGCAATATGCGACGCATCGTCGCTTTTGTGGCAGGCAATAAAATGTGACATCTTAGAAAAACGATCCACTACCACAAAAATAGAATCATGTCCTCTCCTGGTTCTAGGCAATCCTAACACAAAATCCATGCTTATGTCCTCCCATGGAGTTGTAGGTGCAGGAAGAGGAGTATACAAACCATGAGGCTTCAGTTTGGACTTTGCCTTGTTGCAAGTGATGCAACGCTTCACAAACCTGTCCACATCACGCCTCATGCGTGGCCAATAAAAGTGATCAGCCAACATCAGCAACGTCTTCTCACGTCCAAAGTGTCCCATCAAACCGCCACCATGTGATTCCTGCAACAACAGCAAACGCACGGACGACTCGGGCACACATAATTTATTAGCTCTAAACAAGTATCCATCATGCATATGGTATTTTTCCCAAGCTTTCACATCAGAACACTTAGCAAAAGGCATGGAAAAATCAGTATCATTAGCATATAAATCACGCAAACTCTCTAAACCAGGAACTTGAACATCTAAGTGTGTCAAAAGCATGCTTTTCCTAGAGAGTGCATCAGCAACCACGTTCTCTTTGCCTTTCTTATACTTAATAATGTATGGGAAGGATTCAATGAACTCAACCCATTTAGCATGACGTTTATTCAAGTTAGATTGGCACTTCAATATTTCAAAGCTTCATGATCAGAATGTATGATAAATTCCTTTGGCCACAAATAATGTTGCCAAACCTCAAGAACACGAACAAGAGCATACAATTCTTTATCATAAACAGGATAGTTCAATTGTGCACCATTCAATTTTTCAGAAAAATATGCAATTGGTTTACCCTCTTGCATCAACACACCTCCTATTCCAATGCCACTAGCATCACATTCAATATCAAATTGCTTATTGAAATTAGGAAGCATAAGTAACGGTGCAGAAATCAAACATCGTTTCAGTTCATCAAATGCAGCATCTTGGGCTGCGCCCCACACAAATCAACACCTTTCTTAGTAAGATCATTCAAAGGTGCAGCAATAGTACTAAAGTCTCTCACAAACGTCTATAAAAACCAGCAAGACCAAGAAAACTTCGTACTTGACTAACAGTCATGGGAGTAGGCCAATTTTTAATAGCTAATTTTTGCTTCATCTACCTCTACCCATGCTTTCGAAACAACAAATCCCAGAAATATGACCTTGTCTTTGCAAAATGCATTTAGCAAGATTACCATACAGCTTATTATCACGCAACACTTGCAAAACTTGTCGAATATGATCACTATGTTCAGATTCATTGTGGCTATAAATCAATATATCATCAAAATATACTACCACAAATTTACCAATAAATGCCTCAAAACATGATTCATCAATCTCATGAAAGTACTAGGTGCATTAGTTAAACCAAAGGGCATCACTAACCACTCATATAAACCAATTTTGTTTTAAAGCAGTTTTCCATTCATCTCCTTCTTTCATCCTAATTTGATGATAACCACTACGCAAATCAATTTTAGAGAAAATAACAGCACCACTTAATTCATCTAACATGTCATCCAAACGTGGAATTGGGTGTCTATAACGAATAGTGATGTTATTAATTGCTCTACAATCTACACACATGCGCCAAGTACCATCTTTCTTAGGACCAAAATAACTGGAACAGCACAAGGACTTAAGCTCACACGAATATACCCTTTGTCAAGAAGCTCTTGTACTTGTCGCTGTATCTCCTTTGTCTCCTCGGGGTTGGTCCTATAGGGAGCTCGGTTGGGAAGTGTGGCTCCTGTATCAAGTCAATTTGATGCTCAATACCCCGCAATGGTGGCAAACCAGCGGGCACTTCCTCTGGAAAAACGTCACCAAATCCTGCAAGACATCAGAAACACCAATAGAGAGAGGGTCATGTCGTTAGAAACAAGAATTTCCCCCTTGCACATAAGCACAATGGGTACTAGAGTGGGATCCTCACGAAACTCTCTCAAATCAGATTTGGTGGCTAACATTACTAATTTTTTCTGTCCCTCACTTTTCTTTTTACCACTCGAATTTGGCTGGTGGCTCTCACTCACCGAAGGTGGAGTCTCTCTACTAGCTAATCTCTCACGCTCTACTAGCATAATGCAAACTATCCTCAGCTTCCTCCGAAGAATCAGGATCAGCCTCATCACCGCTCTCATACTCACCGGTCTCCTCATTGATCAACATAACCTTTTTATTTGGACATTCACGCTTGAAGTGACCCTTGCCTCTACATGTATGGCAGCTCATATCACGTGTGCGAGCGGTAGAATTAGAAGAACCTGTACCACTAGCTGCAGACTGCGGTGACGATTTAGTAGGAGGGACAACCAAAACTGATTTGGAGGGTGCAGCAGAACCATGGAAACTAGCAGCAGAACTAGGCGGTACAACACTAGGTGTAGTCCGTGGTGAAAAACTACCTCAACCATAGGAAGAACGAGGTGCATACTTGGCATCTTCGGCCAACTGTAACTCAGCTTCACGTGCCTGGTGCAACAAATCCTGCACGTCGCCATACTGATGATGACGCATAATCCGCTTGATATTAAAGCTCAATCCTGAAAGAAAATGCTGCATAGTTTGCTCAGGTTCTTCTTGCACTTTAGCACGCTGCATGATCATCTCCATCTCCTTGTAGTACTCATCTACGGACAGGTTGCCTTGCTTCAAATTCTGCAATTTATCATATAAAGAACGGATGTAATTACGAGGAATAAAACGGTGACGCATCTCTTCCTTCATCTCTCGCCAGGAAAGAATAGGCACTTCATTAGCATCACGCCGGGCAGTCACAAGTCTGTCCCACCATAGCAAAGCATAACCATCAAATTCTGAAGATGCGAGCTTGACCTTTCTATCTTCAGTATAGTCATGCAAACGCCATAATTTTTCCATCTTCAGCTCCCAATTGATGTATTCTTCCACGTCAATAGAACCTTCAAATTTTTGGAATGCTGAATTTTGGTTTCCCTAGAACATCATCATCACCATTGGCTGCATGACCAACATTATGGCCCAAATTTCGGCGCGCACCAACAAGAGCAAAACCCCTACCAGGCGGTGCGGCACCTCTACCTCTACCAGGAGGTTGTGGTCCATGTCTAGCAGGAGGCACACGAGCAGGATCCCCTTCCTCCTCCTCCTCAGCATCAAAGTCATCTCTGTGATCACCATGAACACTAGCATCATCAGCGGGCTAGTTGTTGCGCTGTGTCAACCCTTGCATAGCACGAGTCAAAATCGTAAGATTGGCCTGTATGGTAGTCAATGTAGCCGCTGAAGCATTAGCTGTTTGCAGGACAGTCTCAAGCTTCACATCCGTGGCAGTCAAATCTTCTTGTATTTTATCACACTGGTTAGTGAACTGCTAGGACAAATGATCACGAAGAGCCTCATATTCTCTCCAAGTAACAGCCGCAGTCCCCTCCTTCCTTTGCTTCACCACGGTATCCCTCTCGTCGTCTGAAAACATGATTAGTGCACACAAGAATATATATGGATATGTGGAAAACTCTCAACTCACGCAAAACCGAAAGAAATTGTGTATCTTACCGTTCCAAAGTGAATAGTAAAGCTTACCACTTGTAGGGACAGAACGTGCACGGATGGGATGAAGCAAATATTATGGGTCTCAAAGCGTCACACAACAAAACCAGGGTATTTGGTGGAGCTGGGCTTGGGAAAAACCTAACTACACCAAGTTACAAATCCTAGTGCTGATCGTATGACACACAGGAAACGCACACAGTGGAGATAAACGGGGCAAAGCAACTATGAAACAAGAGAGTTACAATGCACGAGAAAGACATTAGCAAGTAGCTCAGATTAAAACAGGCACAAGATTGCTCAAATACTAGTAGCGTCACAATTGAAAAATGATTATATGCAATTCGGCCTCTTTTCTCTCTTTTTATATATATATGGCCAACAACTTAAAAGACACCAAAACACATAATATGAGCAGCCTTTGAGCACAAAACGTTAGCTAGTCTTATCTGGGAAAGCTCCTAACACTGGCTGTAGAAAGGCTGTGTATGTTTTTCAAAGAAGTGGCAAAAACTCAAACTTCCCGGACTCTTTTGGCAATTCTGAGCGGTCCGAAAGCCGTAAACTTCCTGGACTCTTTTGGCAATTGAACTAGTGTCCTTCTTGAGGTAGTGTGACATTTAAGCACGTAGTCTTCGCTAGGATCATCATATAGTATCTTCGTAGTGCTCGCCCTTTGGTCACACTATCCCCATTGTATCTTTTGTGTGTGTGTGTGTTTCCGTTGTTCCGTGACATTTGTGTGGTTGGTTTGTTCTTTGTCAATTTGGTCATTGTGGTTATTCTCTACTCTTTACAACATACTTTTCGTTGGATTTGCTTGTTTCCTTTAGACAGTATACCTTCCTATCCTTATAAGTGTGCGTGTTGGGTGTTAGAACCGGATTCTCTTTCGTCAAGCAACTCTATTTCTTTGGATAAAGTTTCTCTTGGTTCTCCATTTCCACATATTTCACTTGTTCTTGAGATCATGTTTAGGGGAAGTACAAATGGAAGCTCAAGCTCGGAGGATGATATCCATGGAGGAATTCAAGGTGACAATGGCTATGTCACACACAACAAGTTCGTGGGCCTTCGACACCTTGTGCGTGATTGGCTAGGCCGCTATGAGCGTCGTCTTCAAGCCCAAGAAGCAAACTTCAACGCGCAAATGGCGAATATGACCGAAGCTCTCAACAACCTTGCGCAACGTCGATCTTCTTCTTCAGGCTCCCACCGTACAAGAAGCACTTCAAGGTCGACACAACCACGACATGCGCATCATGAACTGCATCAAGGTCGTCAAGACATCCCAAGGCGCGATGAACATGCTCGACATCACAATGAAGTGGAACACCCACCTTCTCCTCGCGCACACCATGACAATGTGCATCAAGAGCAACATCGACCAAATGGTGGACAAAGTGAAAGATCACCGTCACCACCACCTCAACATCAAGATCGTCGAGACCCATTGTGTGGGCACCCCGGACTAGCTGTCCGAAATACCCTTGTGCCTACAACATCAGTGATCCCATGATCAGTCTGTCGCTGAGCACAATCAAACTGGTATCAAAAGAACATCCAAAAATACCGAATGAATTTACTTACTTGATCGAAGCCATAAGCTTCAACAGGTACTTGCAGCGGAAATCACCAAACAGCGTGGGGCCCAAGTCATTCGCCTTAACCCTTACAGGCAGCTGACTGGAAGACGGCCTAGTTCGCAAAGACGTCATCGGTCTCTCGGTCTTCAGCATACTTCTTCTTGAACTCTGGACATGGAATATCCAGGGACACAGCCATGAGCACACTTACGTACTCGCAAAACTACCCCCGACATGAGCATGCAATAGCATCTTTTTTTTTATTATAACAAAACCCTTTATTTTGAGAAGACATCTCTATATCTTTGTTGAAAAGAAAAGAAGGCTTTTAGAACTTTTTCCCATAAACCTATCTTTGTAAGAAGGTAAGAAGTCTCTTTTACAAACATTTTCCCGGAAAATCCCCTTTGTTTATTTTTCCAAAACTCCTCCTTTTCCCACCAAAACCATTCCTGGTCAAATCATTTTTCCAACAACCTTATACCAACCCCTTGGTATAGTTGCATAGAACATTTCCCACTTTCAGGACACAAAACTTTGCACTTCTCGATCATAGCCCCTCAGGGTCCTCCTCTTTTCCAGCAACCACATACCGACTCATCGGTATAGTGCACATATACAACATCTCCATTTTCCTTTCAAATCTTAAAACATTTCCAAAACTTGCACACGGTCAGAGGACAGCCTCCCAACTGTCCATATCCGAGGACTCGGCTATTCGAATAGTTTTACCCTCTGCAGAGGTAGCACGCTTTTCCCGCATCCATCCGGTAACTCATCGTGTCAGCCACGTCCCGCCATACAAGGTGTATGCGAAGTTGAGCCACCGACCATAGCCTCTCCTTTGCTCATGCTAGTATAGGATCCTACCCATATGATAATTCCCATCGACACTCAGTCCGGTCCCCGTCGGCAACCCTAAGTGTGAGGACTCATATGTTTTTCCCGGCGACCACATTTATGAAGTCTTCAATCCTCCTCCTTATCTTTCCATAGAGTTTGAGCGAGGACCCAGGTCAGGGGAGTTCACTAACCATCCCCTCGTGCATAACGGAGTCATCTCCGTCGATGAGGTATCCCATACTAATAAGAGCAAATTATATGACTAAGCCCCATTCCCATATGAGGGTAAATGTGGTCGCACAGATTATCGGCTGGTCGTCATAGTACAAAGACACAATGTGCATTTTTCATAAACATCACCATACTCCCTTTTATTCACTTCCACACCGACATCTCGGTACATCATAATCCACCAAGTATTTCCAAAGGAGTTTTGAATAAACCATGTTTGTTTTTTCCCAACCTATAATTTTATATAACATTTTATATTTCTACATAAGGTGGCAAAATAATGTCCATATACTTTTGAAAAGGTTCTGTAAACCACTGCCTTATGAGCAAATCATTTGATCAAAGTAGATGCATATATATTTAGGTGCAAGCTCAGAGAGTAGCTTGCCTTGCTCGGCAAAGTTCTCGGGTCTTGTGCTTGTTGATCAAAGTATTCCCCCTCCTCGTAGACTCCGGCAACGTTCTCGTCTAAATGTCAAACAAGCAATACAAACAATCACTAAAATACTCAAGCAATCATCACAACATAACAATCATAAGCATCACAAATAGCTACTGCACACACAAAGCAACACACTTTGGTTTCCATTTAATTTAATTAACTATTATTTAGTGATATCTTAAATATGGCAGAAACTAGTGGTACAAGTTTTATTGCATAACTTGGGTTCTGTTGATCACAAAAATACAAACTAAAATTCTATAGAATGCTACTGATGTGTAGAAGATAATACAATTGGGTTTGATTCATTTGGAGTTATTAAACTCCATACATAATTGTTTTAATTCAGAAACTTATTAATCAAGTTTTAGTTACCATTTAAGTTCGGTTGCTCCTAAAATTAATTCCTTTTAGGGGTAACTAACATTGCTTAAATGTGATCTAGCAAAATTGGTCCTAACTCATTTCGATTAACCAATTATTTTCTATAATTGTTTTAGTCCAAAGAGGCTTGGTAAAGTTTAATCTAATGCCAAATAATTAATAATGCTCAATTAAATCTACAAAAATTAGGGAGCTAAGTGATCACAACACTAAGCTAACAAAATTGGATTGAGTTCATTTGGACTAATAGATCATCAGAAACAATTAATATGGTGATTTAAACCTTATGTGGCATTTTAAATACTACTCTATTTCTAATAATCTAAACATGGTGAAACTAGTTTAGTTGCACAGAGAATTTCATAAGCTTTCTATAGCATTTTCATTTGATTTATTTGGATTTATATTTCTCGGGTTATTGAATTTTAAACATAGGTGCAGATTTAAAGTTCTGTGATAATTCCTAAATTCGAAACAGGAAATATAAAATAGAAATGGGCCGAGAGGGCATCAGCTCACTGGGCTTGGCCCAATTACTATTTTTTTTAAACGATACGCAGCCTTCTTCCTCGTTGCTATACACACAGAGGCGGAGGCGAGCTGGAGCTCCGGGGCGGCGAGGGTGCGCTCACCTACGGTGGCAGAAAGGCGACGGCGAGGACGGATTCGAGGTGCGGAGGGCGAGGGGATGTCGAGGATGGCAGAAGAACTTGACGGCGGGCTCGGAGACAGCAGCGAGCTTACTCGACACTTCAGCGGCCGGAGAGGAAGAAGACGGATGGCGACGACGATTCCCAGCTTCATTCTTTGATTCCTCGCACGGAGAGGTAGAGGACGACGCGGCGCACCTCCTGGTGGTCTTCGATTAGCTCGGGGATGCTTCAATTGACGGCGGTGCGGCGGCGAGCTCGGGCAAGGCTCGGTGTCGAGGAAGAAATTGAGAGGAGAGGGAGGGAGCAGGTAAGGAGGTGAGAGGAGCAGAGGGGCAGGGGTGCTCTTATCCTCCTCGCAAGGCAGAGGAGAGGAGGGGGCTCCGGTGCGGGGTCCAGGAGGGATGGGCGGTGCTGGGCTTGCTGGGGAGCAGAGAGGACAGAGAGCGGCGCCGGCGATGCCGTGCTCTAGTCGCGGGTGTCACATCCCAAATTTAGAAACTAAGAAAAACTTAGTTTCACAAGACCCAAATTTCAGAACCAACAAAAACTTTTGAAATATTTCACTGATGATTGTGTTTTACTACCCATTGCTCTGTTTGACCTTGTGTGACTGGTATGTGTGGTTGCTCCTTTTTGTGTATGTGACTTTTTTGTCTTGAATGCATCATCCTTGTGATTGTTGTGATCTTGTTGTGTTGTTGCTTGGGTGTAAAAAATTAACCAAGTGTGCTAGGGTAGTAAATTACAAACACACTTGGAAACAAATTTGGAATGTGACTTAAATAAAGCAAAACTCCCAAAATTACTCAACAAATTGAATTAGGATCATAAGTTGGGTGAAATGATCTTAATATATTAATCTATCTACCTCACTCTCTAATTCTCTCAAGAAAATATTTTCTTTATGAAATTAATTCCAGGGATGAGGTACATAGATGACCATCTCATTCTCATACCCCCTTCCTTCTCAAAATTATATAGTATTCACTAAATTTTATTTAAATTATGAAATCCTATTTTATTCTTTTGATTCAATTCAAATGTGTTTGTTTCTGACAAACACAAATACAAAAGCTAATATATTTATCAAGGGAGTTCCAAAAGTTCAAAACAATATTTTCTCAATTGCTTTTGAATTGCAAAAAGAATATCAAATTGATTTTATCCAAAAATGCCATATTTAAAGCCTATGAACAAAAGTTGTTCAAAACATTTTATTTTGTAAAACCAATTTTTGTGGAGCTTCTACTTGACAAGGGGAGCCTACTCAAATTTTTACAAATTTTTCTAAAAGGTTTTAGTGCCTCAATAAAATCCTTGAAAAGCTTCTGGTTTTAAAAGAAATAAAGGAAATAAAGAAAAGGACCTAGTTGTGATTAGAAACAGAACTTCAGGGGGTTTTCAGTAAAAGTATCTTCTTCCCTGTAGCTCACCAGTGGAGCTAGGGCGCGAGGCCGCCGTGTCGTCGTCCTGCGCCGCGCCGCCCAGGCCCTCCCCTCCTCTCTGCTGCCGTGTCGATTGGAGCACGACACCGCGCTGCCCTCGACCCCTCTCCTCCGCGGCCGTGCCCCTCCCCTCGCTGTCCCCGCTCGCCCAGGCCGTGCGACCAGAGCACGTCGACGCCGACCGCGGCCGTCCAGGCACGCACGCACCGGACCCCCCCCCCCCACGCCCTACTGCCGCGAAGAAGGATAAGGAGGCCCCCCCAGCGCTCTGCTCTCCCTCACGCCTCACTCGCTCCCCAGCTCCCTCCCTTCCTCTCTTTTCCTCTGCCTTGACCGAACCCTAGCCGCCATGGTCGTCGCTGCCGCCGTCGATGGAGCCCTCCCCTAGCAGATTGAAGGGCACCAGGAGCCCCACCTCGTCGTGCTCTGCATCACCGCCCAAGCAATCGTCGCTTGAAGCTTTGAATCGAGCAGGGCATCCGCGTTTTCATCCGCTCCGGCCACCGCATTGCCGGCAAGCTCGCGAGCGGTACCGTCCTCCTTTCGCCGCCATTCCTGCACCCCCGAGTTCCCCTTCTTCTGCTCTAGCTAATAGACATCGCCATTCCTCGCAGGAACCTCGGAGTCGACGACGCCGTCCTCGCCCGCTTCCTGTTCAACGCCGAGCTCTTCCGTGCGCGTTGAGGAGGAAGAAGAGGACTGCGTACCTCTTCGCCAGCGCAATGGGCCGGCCCAGCACGGTGCTGCCTGGCCCAGCTCCAGATCTGGCCCGTGTTCTTTTTTTTAAGTAAATCAATTTCCTGTTTTAGTTTCCTGTTAAGATTTCAGTGTAGTTTTAAATCTATTATGGTGGATCTATGTGTGCACTAATTTTGGTATAATATCTGTAGTGTTACTATGAGTTTTCTTAAACATGCAGAGCTGGTGGCTTGCCAAATTATATTTTTAATTATTGTCTATACTAAAACTTGTAAAAAGTATCTTTTCCACTAATTATTAAATATCTAGAGTTTTATAGATCCAAAAATTGCAAACTAAAATTCTCTGGATAGGTTGAGATGCTACCTTTCCAGATCTGTTGGCCTTGTATGTAGAGGAAGTCTAAAACAGAAGTTTTATTCATTCTTAAAAACACACCAGTAGCACTTTGGTGATTTTTGTAGGTTTTTGTGAGATGAATTTTGGAGTAAATCCAATTGGCATGTCTTCTATATGTATAGGAGAACATATCCCTAAATTGGTTTGAATTTAGGAGTCATTGATTGACTGTGGTGCTAATTATAAGTCTTAGGCATTTTCTGCCTATTTTTATTAGGACTTTACTAGTTGTTGTGTTATAACTTTATTATTACAAATGTGTTTCCTAGCATGTGTGTGGTGGTAATACACTGTTATGACATTGTTTCCTTGTTTTACTAGCATGTTAGGGGAACTACTTGTTAGTCATGTAATTGTTAGGGTTTTATTCCCTATATAGTCTTTTCCTAGTAATTAGGAATTGCTATGATAGTTTGTTTTGATGTTAGATTAAATTGTGTGTGATTAATATGAATGCCTTGCTGGTCAAGGATTGTTGTGGTACTATTGCTTGCATGTTATTATTGTTTAGCAGGTTATAATATGTTAGTACTGTTAGTGGAATTTGTTAGGCAAATTGGTATGGGTAATAAAACTATTCGAATAGCCGAGTCCTCGGATATGGACAGTTGGGAGGCTGTCCTCTGACCATGTGCAAGTTTTGGAAATGTTTTGAGATTTGAAAATAAAATGGAGATGTGTTGTATCTGCAACTCTACCGACGGGCTGGTATGAGGTTGCTGGAGAAGGATTGACCCTGAGGGCTATGATCGAGAAGTGCAAAGTTTTGTGTCCTGAAAGTGGGAAATGTTTTATGCAACTATACCAAAGGGTTGGTATAAGGTTGTTGGAAAAATGATTTGACCAGGAATGGTTTTGGTCGGAAAAGGAGGAGTTTGGAGAAATAAACAAATGGTGATTTTCCGGGAAAATGTTTGTAAAAGAGACTTCTTACCTTCTTCAACAAAGATGGATTTTAGGGAAAAAGGTTTTAAAAGAGAATTCTTACAAAGATAGGTTTATGGGAAAAAGTTCTAAAAACCTTCTTTTTTCTTTTCAACAAAGATATAGAGGTGTCTTCTCAAAATAAAGGGTTTTGTTATACTAAAAATGATGCTATTGCATGCTCATGTCGGGGGTAGTTTTGCGAGTACGTAAATGTACTCATGGCTGTGTCCCTGGATATTCCCATGTCCAGAGTTCAAGAAGTACGCTGAAGACCGAGAGATCGACGACGTCAATGCGAGCTAGGGCGCTTCCCAGTCAGCTGCCTGTGGGGTTATGGCTAATGACTTGGGCTCCACGCTGTTTGATGATTTCCGCTGCAAGTATCTGTTGAAGTTATGACTTCAATCAAGTAAGTAAATTTTATTCGGTATTTATGGATGTTCTTTTGATACCAGTTTGATTGTGCTCAGCGACAGACTGATCATGGGATCGCTGATGTTGTAGGCACAAGGGTATTTCGGACAGCTAGTCCGGGTCCCCACAGCGGGTCCGTGGCGAGCTGGGGACAGCAGGGGAGAGGGGACGAGGTCGCGGAGGAGAAGGGTAAAGAGTGGAGCGGTGCTCTCCTCGCAGAGCAGAGGAGGGGAGGGGCCCGGGCAGCGAGGCACGGGAGCGATGAACGGGGAACACGGCGGAGGGTCGGGCGGCTACAGGAAGAAGATGAACTCTTTGCAGAAAACCCCCTGGCGTTTCCTTCTTTTCTGATTTCCTTTTTCTTTTGTAAAAATAGAAGCACTTTGGGGATTTAATTGGGGTACCTAAATATTTTATAAAAATTTGAGAAAATTCAGGTAGCCTCCCATATACCTGTAGAAGCTCCAAAAAAATTGGTGTTGCAAAATAAAATGTTTGGAACAACATTTGTTCATAGGGTTTGAATATATTATTTTTGGATAAAACCAATTTGACAAATGGAAATATCCTTGTAAATGAAGATTATATTTTGAGGAGAGAGTACTATGATAATGAGATGGTTATCATCTCATTCCTGGATTTTATAAGATAAGATAATTGTTAAAACAAAATAGAGAAATAGGTAGAGAGGGAAATTTAATAAGATCATTTCTTTTAATCAAGATTTTATTTTGAGGGTGTAAGTAATCATAGAGGTCTTGTTTTGTTTTCAAGTCACAATCCAAATTGTTGTCAAGTGTGTTTTCAATTTAGTATTAAACACCACTGAGGAATTATCCTCACAAGCAACAAACACATAATATCCATAACACCACAATATCAACAGCACAACAATATCAAAAACACAATCAAGACCACACAATTCAAACCACAAGAATAAATCATACCACCATTTCCATACTTAACAATACTATCTTATAAAAATGATCACACTTAATTATGACAAGATGATGTTTAAAACTATCTCAACTCCACCTTGGTATTTTTTAAAAGGGTTTTGAGCAAGACAAAATATGTGGGGTAATATATTTCCCACTTGTGTTCTCTTTTAAAATGAAGTGATAATCAAAGTTTATAAAAAAGGGGAGTTGCAAACAAATGTAAAATCTCAAGGTTAAAAGATAGATATGAGATAGCATATAGATCTCCACATTTTTGGGAACACATAGTTTTGGAAATACTTTTACTTTCTCAAATAATGGGTATTAGTTTTGGGTGTTGCTAAACCAAGTATCATTGAAATGGACTTTGGCCCGAATAAGAATGGAAAAAGATGTATGGAATATTTTCTTGTCATAACATGATCACCAATGTTAATTATATTTTTATTTTGGTTGGGTCTTATATTTACTAGTCAAACAACTTAAACAACAAGTCACACAAGTTCAACATAGCAATGGGAAGGAAAACACAATCATCAGTGAAACATTTCAAAAAGTTTTTGTTGGTTCTGAATTTTGGTCTTGTAAAACTAAGTTTTTCTTAGTTCCAAAATTTGGGATGTTACACATTGGTCAATGATAATGGTGTACCGGGTGCACATGACTATGGTGACCAAGGACGTCGACACCGCCATCCTCCAAGGATGCGCCACCACAATCGTGAACATGGGAACCATGAAGAGCGTCATCCTCACAATGAGCCTCGTCAACACCAAGAGCATCATCCTCACAATGAGCCTCGTCACCACCACAACAACACCGAATCAAGTGATATGGAGTCGAACCACCATCTTGATGATGACTACACCGAAGGAGACGTGGATGTGCATTCCCACCTCCAAACCGTCGAAACGACGATGACAACTTGAACAACCTTCGCTTTGATATGCCCAAGTTCTACGGAACAAGTGACCCGGAAGCGTACCTTTCATGGTCACTCAAGGTTGACAAGATCTTCCGAGTACGACACTACTCTGAGAACAAGATGGTTGCCTTAGCATCAATGGAATTCGAAGATTATGCTCTCTTGTGGTGGGAACAACTTCAAGATTCACGTGTAGACAACCACCAACAACCAATCAACATTTGGGTTGAGATGAAGGAAGCGATGCACAAGTGCTTTGTGCCAAGTAAATACACTAGAGACTTGTACAAGAAGTTGCAAGAGTTGAAGCAAGGATTGAAACCGGTTGATGAGTACTATAAGGAGATGGAAATTTCCATGATGAGGGCCAATACTGAGGAATCGGAAGAGCAATCAATGGCTCGCTTCATGAATGGCCTCAACTACCCCATCAAGAAGATTGTGGAATTTCCAACCCTATGCCACCTTGGTTGAGCTAGTCCATCAAGCCACAAAGGCCAAACGTCACGTGCTTGAAGAGCTCAAATACCTCAAGACAAATGCATTCTTCACCACCAAGCCTTCATCATCCACGCCTACATCCGCGCAAGCCCCTCCTCAAGCAAACACTAAAGGTCCTCCAAGAGTTTCTACACCGTCCACTCAGACTACTCAACGCTTCAAGAAGGCACCTCCCTCAAGCAACACGCCTCAAGGATCTTCCTCCGACACACGACTATTGCAATGCTTCAAGTGTGGAGGACAAGGACACAAATCCTTTGAGTGCACAAACAAGAAGGTCATGATTGTCAATGACATGGGAGAATATGAATCTATGATGAAGATGAGTACCATGCTTTGAAACAAGCCACCACCGTGCAAAACGTTGAAGAAGACCCCAATGAGATTTATTGTGATGGTGATAACAATCCTTCTTTGGTTGTCGCAAGAGTATTGACCGCCAATGTCCAAGTTGAGGAAGACCAAAGATGTAACTTGTTTCAGACACGAGCGGGCATCAATGGAAAATCTATCAAGGTAATCATAGATGGTGGAAGTTTCCACAACTTGGGTAGTAAAGAGCTTTATGATAAACTCAACTTGAAGTTCAAGAAGCATCCACACCCATACCACGTGCAATGGTTGAGTGATTCAGATCCGTCAAGATCCAACACATGGTGCAAGTGGGCAAAACTGCCAGGCCGACCTCCAACCGGCCTCGCCGGTCGAGCACCAGAGGCGGCCGGCCTCAGCCCAGCCTCCAGCCCAGCCTCGGCCGGCAGGACACCAGAGGCGCCCGGCCTTGGCCCCGGTAAGGCTGGCCAGCCTGGCCTCCCTGCGACCTAAGAGCATCTTTGGCCCATGGGTCATGTTATCCACTCCCCACCTTCCCCCTTTCCTCCTAGACTATAAATAGGACATCCCCTCCCTTGGGTTAGGTTTAGACTATGATATGATTTGACTTGTTGAGCTTTGCTCCAACTTTCCCCTTGTGAAAACCAAGAACTCCTCGCGGATTCGAATCCCGGGAGCCCAAGACCTCCACCTCGTAGTTGAGATTACCTTGCCAATCTCCCACCTTTGTGGATTCTATTGGACCGATGGACCTACCGGTGTGGAGAAAAGGCTTCAATTGAGAGTAAGATTGGTTTGGGATTTGAGATTCGGGGACTACCCTCGGGGCCGGTTACCGTGTGATTCTCCCTTCCTTGTTTTACTAGTTATCTCCGCGTTTTACCTTTGCCCCTCATGTTTCCCCCTTGTGTGTTCTTTGTTCATCCGCCCTCAATCCGTGAAAATCGGGACCGCACCCCGGCCTAGGAAGGCCATGCAAATCCCAGCCCAGCCTGAGCCTGGCCTCCGTCCGGCCTGCGCGCTAGTTTTCTGGCCGAACCCGTTTTGGGTCGGTTTGTACCCGTTTTGATTCGAACAAAGTTAGGATTCGAGTCCTAGGTCGCCCAACCCCTTTAAATAGCCATGGGCTGCGCATTGTTAGGGTTAGACCACGTTTTGATTAAACCCTAGATTGGATTGCTAAGCATTCATCTATACTAGAATTCCTCTTTGCTTCGATCAGGAATTCACCCCTCCACTTTGTTTCGATCTGGAGGTTCTTGCTACCAAAGTTTGAGTGTGATCTGCTGTTCCATTGGGAATTAGTAGATTGCAGAAACTGCTTCATGGTCGGCGCCTACATTGCAGCAGTGTGAGGTGTTGCGAATATCCATTGGGTCGAAGAGCTGTTGCATTGGCAACAGGGGAGCGATCGGAGAGTTCGTCAGAATCTCGCAAGTTCTCATCCACCACCATCGATTCACCCGCAGCTCACTGAGAAGATCGGGCCACCCCTTATCATCTTGGTATCTGATTTCCAGCATTTACTCGGTGAGCATCCATCAATCCATCCTCGTAGATTTCCTGTTTTTGTCCTATACAGAAAAAGCCAAAAATGTTAGGTTTAGATTTCGCCATAGCCCTAGATTGCATCAGTTTACAAGTTTTAGTTGCTGGTGGTTTTCCTTTTTGCGTAGATTTTCTTGTTCGAGTCGTAGAAGTCTAGGGTCAGTCGTTTCTTGGTTTGCAAGTTTGAGTCAGAGTCTAAATAGAAAATCCCAAAAAGAATCGAGTTGATCCGAGTTTCAGTTAAGTTTCTGCCGCAATATAGTTTTTGCTAGTTTTCTGTCAATGGATCGGGTGTTTCGTTGAGTCAAAACCAGTTTTCGTCAATTTTTCCGGCCGCGAGTCCATGTTCTACACAGTTTTTGACAGTCAACTTTGGACGGCCATAGCTTTTGCATACGAACTCCGTTTTCGACTTTGACCTATCAAAATCGTCAGAAGAAAAAGTTCTGTCCAGCCACACTACCTCGTTGGTGTGCGGCTTTCGGACCGCTCAGAATTACCAAAAGAGTCCGGGAAGGTAGAGTTTTTGCCACTTATTTGAAAAACATAGACACAGCCTTTCTAAAGCAGGTGTTAGGAGCTTACCAGATAAGACTAGCTAACATTTTGTGCTCACAGGCTGCTCATAGTTGTGTGTCTTCGTGTCTTTCAAGTTGCTGGCCATACATATTCAAAAAACAAAAAAAGGGAAAAACAGAAAAAGAGAAAAAAGAGAAAAGAGGCCGCATTGCTTTTTATCATTATCAGTGTGACACTACTAGTATTTGAGCAATCTTGTGCCTGTTTAATCTGAGCTACTTGCTAGTGTCTTTCTAGTGCATTGTAACACTCTTGTTTCATAGTTGCTTTGCCCCGTTTATCTCCACCGTGTGTGTTTCCTGTGTGTCATACGATCAGCACTAGGATTTGTAAATTGGTGTAGTTAGGTTTTCCCAAGCCCAGCTCCACCAAATACCCTGGTTTTGTTGTGTGACGCTTTGAGACCCATGACATTCGATTCATCCCATCCGTGCATCTTCTGCCCCTACAAGTGGTAAGCCCTACTATTCACTTTGGAACGGTAAGATACACAATTTCTTTCGGTTTTGAGTGAGTTGAGAGTTTTCCACACATATACATAGCGGTGTTTTGTTCACTAACCATGGCAGACGGTGCTACGGATACTTTGGAGACACGCAGATATCCCTTCCTCCGACATAACTATTGTAGTGCTGCTTTTTGGGAGGAAGAATGTGGTACTTTTGATGGTGATGGCCTTTTCCACCATCGTGTGCAGATTGGTGAGCGATGTGCTGCCGTCACCATTGACGGATCTTCTAATCTCAATTTGGTCAGCATTGAGGTTGTCGAGAAATTGCATTTACATAAACATGCCTGTCTGAAGCCATACCTTCTAAGCTCATCATATGGCATATTGCTGATTTCCCATACTGCTGAAGTTCCTTTTACATTCGGTGACCATACCGAGCTGGTGTGCTGTGATGTATCCCCAGTGCCACTTGATTCTTGTCACGTTCTATGTCACATCCCAAATTTTGGAACTAAGAAAAACTTAGTTTTACAAGACCCAAAATTCAGAACCAACAAAAACTTTTTGAAATACTTCACTGATAATTATGTTTTCCTTCCCATTGCTATGTTGGACCTTGTGTGATTTGTTGTTTCAGTTGTTTGACTAGTAAATATTAACCAAGATCTCAACCAAGATAAAAATATATTTAACTTAGGTGATCATGTCATGACAAGAAAATATTCCATATATCTTTTCCATTCTTATTTCTGGCCAAAGTCCATTTCAATGATACTTGGTTTAGCAACAACCAAAACTAATACCCATTATTTGGGAAAGTAAAAGTATTTCCAAAATTATGTGATTCCAAAATTATGGAGATCTATATGCTATCTCCTACCTATTTTTCAACCTTGGCATTTTGCAGATGTATACAACTCCCATTTTATAAACTCTTATTTTCACTCCATTTGAAAATAACACTAGTGGGAAATATATTACCCCACATATTTCCTTTCTCAAATATTTTTGAAAACTATTAAGTTATGAGTGGAGATATTTCCTAAACATCAACTTGTCATAATTAGGAGTGGTCAGTTATCCCCAAGATAGCATTTGTGGAAATGGTGGTGTGATTGAATTCTTGTGGTTTGAATTGTGTGGTCTTGGTTGTGATGTTGATCTTGTGGTGTTTGTTGCTTGTGTGGATAATTCATCTGTTGTGTTAAACACTGAAATAAAACACACTTGATAACAAATTTAGTATGTGACTTAAATTTAAAAACAAACTCCTCAAAATATTCAACAAATGGAAATTATGATCATGAGTTAAAAAAATGATATTAATAAATGATTTTCCCTACTTAACTATCTATTTCTTTCAAACAAATATTTTCTCTATGAAAATAAAAATTATTTGAAGTTAATATATTTGTCAAGGAAGTTCCAAGAGTTCAAAAATAATATTTTGAACTTGCTTTAAAATTTCTAAACGAGTATAAATTTGTATTAAAAAAATGCCATATTTAAACCCTATGAACAAAAGTTGTTCAAAACATTTTATTTTGAAACCCCAATTTTTGTGGAGCCTCTACATGTTGTGTGGAGGCTACATGAATAATTTCAGACGCAGCTCCGTCCCCTCAGCTCCCCAGCAAACATGGCCTCGATCTCCGCCCCCTCAGCTCCCCAGCAAACACGGCTCGACGCAGGCACTTCCCAGCCTCCCCGTAACTCGGCAGACACCTCGACACCATGTCCCCTGCCCCACCGTGACGCAATCGCGCTAACGAACACCTGCGGGTGCGCCATGGACGCCGTCACACCGAGCACGCGCCTGACCTCCCCCTGCGCTCACCTCGCTCCCCCAAACCCTAACGCCGTCCAGAGACCATCGTGCCCCGCCCTAGCCAGCCAATGGCGAGCCGCTCCCCTCTCTCTCGCCTCCGTGCACCCACGTCCTCCATGGACCGGCCGCCGGCCTATAAAATCCCCACCCGAGGCCACACTCTCGCCACACCTCACCACCACTCTCCCCTCTGCTCTCCACTCTCTCTCGTGCACCGCCAGAAGGGTGAGCACGCCGCTGCGGCGCAGCGCTGCCACGGCAGAGCACGGGAAGTGCTGCCGCAGCCGAGGTCGATTTCGACCACGGCCGTGCCGTGCCACTCCCTCTCTTCCCTTCTCTCTGCCCCACACCCTCTTCCCCATCACCACCGCACTCACGCGCCCTCTTTTCTCTCTGTCTCGTGCACAGGAGAAACACCAGGAGCTCGCCGGAGTCAGGCCGTGTCCGTGGAAGAAGAGGAGCTCACCGCCGACGCTCCGTCCACTCCCAGCAAGCGCGAGTCCACCCAAGAGTTCCCCAGGCCGCCGCATCCGTTCTGCGTCATCCCTGTCATCTACCGTGCCCTCTAGGTGAGCAGCCCGGCCGCGCCGCTCGTTTCTGGTCGCCGCCGGTGCGCTCGCTCTGTGCCGTTGGATCTCCATTCAACGGCAGCTTACCCCTTCGCTTAGGATTAGTCGCTAACAAAGGGGCCCCCATGTCAGCATTTTAACCTTTTACCCCGCGTAGGATATAAAATCATGAGTCACTAACGGGTAGGTCCCACCCGTCAGGGATTTCAACATTATCCACTCAGAGTTATAATTTGAATTTTCTGTTTAAATCTAAAACTCTGAAAAACAGTACTGGACTTAACTTTGAAATTCAATATCTCGAGATTTATTAATCCAAATAAATCAAACTAAAATTCTCTAGAAATCTTATTAAATTGTCTGTGCAACTAAACTAGTTTCATCCTATTTAAATTAATAACAAATGTGTAGCTTTGAAATTTCTACAGAAGGTTAGTTATATAAACTTGTTTGTTTCTAATACTCTGTTAGCTCAAATAATGTGAATCCAATTTTGTTAGCTTGGTACTGTGATCTATTAGCTTCCCTAATTTTGGTAGATTTAATTAAGCAATATTAATTGTTTGGCAGTAGAATAAAATTTGAACACCCTTCTGCACCAAAACAATTAAATATGCTTAATGATTAACCCAAATGAATTAGGACCAATTTTTTTAGATCACATTTAGTCATGGTTAGTTACCCCTAAAAGGATTTAATTTTATTATCAACAAAACTTAATGGGTAGCTAAAACTTGATTATTAAGTTACTGGATTAAAACAATTATGTAGGGAGTTTGGTAACTCCAATTAATCCAAATCAAATTGTGTTGTCTTATACACATCAGTAGCTATCTTTGGAATTTTAGTTTGTATTTTTGTGACCAACAGAACTTGAGTTGTGTAATTAAACATGTTTAACTAGTTTCTGCCATATTAAAGACATAATTAAATAATGGTTAATACAATTAAATTGAAACCAAATTGTGTTGCTTGATGTGTGAAGTAGCTATTTAGAGCAATTAAGATTGTAATGTTGTGATGTTGATTGAGTAGTATAGTGATTGTTTGTATTTATTTGCTTATTAATTAGACGAGAGTGTTGTCGGATTTATCGAGGAAGTGAAATTTGTTGAACCTGAAGATCAAGACCAAGGTCACTTTGTCGAGCAAGGCAAGCTACTTCTCTGAGCTTGCATCTATATACATCTAGTTTGGTTCACATGTTTCACCTATAAAGAGTATATGTGACTTATGTGGTGTTTGCCACTAAAGCTATGGTTTTGAAAACCCTTTTGTTTTTAAAATACAAGTATATTATTTTGACACCCTATATGGAGATACTAGATGGAAATTCTTTTTCAAACTATAGGATGGGAAAAATATTATTTACTCAAAACTCCTTTGAAAACACTTATGTGGATATGGAATGCCGAGATGTCGGTGTTGAAGTGCAGAAGTGGAGAATGATGGGTTTTGATAAAAAGCACATTGTGTCCTTGTACTTACGTCGACCAGCCGATAACCTATGCGACCACATTTACCCACATATGGGCAAGGGCGTAGTAATATAATTTGCTCATATTAGTATGGGATGCCTCAACAACGGAGATGACTCCGTTCCATGAGGGGATGGTTTGGTGACCTACCCCTGACCTGGGTCCTCTTAAGAGAAGTCTACCGGAGACCGGTATGAGTGTATTGGAGAAAGAGGATTGAAGACTACGGTCGCCGGGCTGAACTATGAGTCCTCACACTTAGATTCCGATGGGCTGGGTTAAGTGTTGATGGAAAGTGTCATAGCCGCAGGGTCCTATACTAGCATGAGCAAAGGACAGGCTATGGTCGGTGACTCAACTTCGCATACACCTTGTATGGCAGGACGTGGCTGACACGATGAGTTGCCGGATGGGTGTGGGAAAAGCGTGCTACCTCTGCAGAGGGTAAAACTATTCGAATAGCCGAGTCCTCGGATATGGACAGTTGGAAGGCCCTACTCTGACCTATGTGCAAGTTTTGGAAATGTTTTAAGATTTGAAAAGAAAGTGGAGGTGTTTGATATATGCAACTATACCGACGGGCTGGTATGAGGTTGTTGGAAAAGGATTTGACCATGAAGGGCTATGGTCGAAAAAGGAGGAGTTTTGGAGAAATAAACTGAATGGTGATTTTCCGGGAAAATGTTTATAAAAGAGACTTCTTACCTTTTTCAACAAAGATGTATATTCGGGAAAAAGTTTTAAACGAGACTTCTTACAAAGACAGATTTATGGGAAAAAGTTCTGAAGCCTTCTTTCCTTTTCCAAATAAAGTAATAGGAATTTCAAACAAAGGTTTATTAAACAAAAGTCTATCCTTCTCTTTTTCAATAAGGATGTAGAGTTTTCAAAGCAAAGAATGTTTTATTTAAACAATAAAAAGAGTAATGCATGCTCATTTCGGGGGTAATTTGCGAGTACAATCAAATGTACTCATATTGGTTTCGTCCCTGGCTATTGTCTTAGCCAGATTATGAAGAGAAGCAGCTCGAAGGAGAAGTTTCAATGGCGTCAATGCGAACTAGCTGCGCTTCCCAGTCAGTTGCCTATGGGGTTATGGCAAATGACTTGGGCTCCACGTTGTTTGATGATTTCCACTGCAAGTACCTGTTGAAGTTACGGCTTCAATCAAGTATATTTATTCGGTATTTATGGATGTTCTTTTGATACCAGTTCGATTGTGCTCAGCGACACACTGATCATGGGATCGCTGATGTGTAGGCACAAGGGTATTCAGACAGCTAGTCCGGGGTCCCCACAAGACTTGGTATCAGAGCAATCCTGATTGTAGGAGACCTTAGTTAGCATGGACGTTAGTTAGGAAAGAAAATATTTTGTTAAAAGTATATTACTACCAAAATATATTTTTATCAAGGGAAGCCCGAGAAAATAGCTCCCACTCTTCTCACCTTCTCAAATATTTCGGAGCCTTATTCCTCTATTGTAAGATTTTCCAAGGAATTCTTTACTCCGTCTTACCCGTTCAAAACCTACGTATACACTTGACGCTGAACCCAAGCGAGACCTAATTAGCTAGCACCCACAAGAAGAAGCTTCCATCTTAAATACTCAACATTTACCATCAAGGAGATTGATCTGCAAATACCAATATCGTCAGTATCAACAAAGCAAGAGACCTCCGAAGACCTCAGCTCAACATCAACAATTTTACTCAAGTTGCAACTTCGACAATCTCAATTCTCCAGCTGAAGCCGAAGGCGACAAAATAAACATTTCAGCCACCATGCTTAACCAAGGCCCATAGGAAAAACATATGATAGGAACTTGGTTGTACTACCCGATTGTCACGAGTATTAGGCGTCCAGTGGTGCTAAATGTACCTTGGGTGTGGTTTGTTTGTGAGTTCTCTGCTTGTGTGTTGCTTCTCCTGTGTGTTTCGCAAATCGCGCCTTGTTAACAAACCCCTAATACTTACTTAGTAAAATAATCAGGTATCCTGATCACGGTAGTCTTGTTGCGCTTTTAAATTTTGTTTTAGCTACCTCTACAAGATTTGTTTAACTCGATTCCGGCAAACCATAGTTCCCCAGACGGAAATGACACGAGAGCACACCTACATCGGTCCCGGTTTTGAAGCAACCCAAAATTCTCCGCTCCATCAAATCGAAGCCACCCCGGAACCCACTCAGCACCCTTTGAAAGGGAGGAGTCCCATACATCTAAAGGTCTGCCCAAGGAAATTAGAGAGGACATCATCAAAGTCAAAGGACCGGACCCCAATGCCATTGAAAAATGCTGGTGTCACACTTGTAGGGAACGCGGACATCAGAGCTGGAAGTGCCTCCTTAGGTACACCATAAAGAGAAGACCACCACAAGGAATGGCTTGTAGTCAGTGCGGAAGAGGTGGACATCAGGCAAGTCAATGCCCCGGCAGCTGCCCACACTGTTTCGATGCGCATCCACTTGGCAAGTGCCCAACCGCTAGCATCACTTGCTACCTATGCGAAGGAGATGATCATGTTTCGGCTAAGTGTGCTATGGAATTCATAGTTGACGCAGTAAATGATGCTCATGAGAAGATTGGTCAAGACGCCATCCCCGCCCCAAGAAAGATGTCCACTAAAGCATCCAGCCCATGTCGCAATTCGAAGCGCCAGAAGGGTAGAAAATGCAAGGAGCCAACACCACCCTTAGAAACATATCACAAGTTGTGCCTACGATCTGGAAGAACCCTTCTCAGGAAGAAGTCTCTTAGAAATACTCCCCACCCAACAGAGTTTCAACCCGGCGCCGCGAGCCATGGTGACTCCTATGCAGACTCCTAGAAGCAGTATGGCTCCTATTTAGTGAGCAGTATTTGAGTTCAATGTAAGATCTTTCGCTTTTAATAAAATCCTTTTTGGACTCTTAAAGAAGAGAGATGTTAACATGTCTAACACGAGCCTTACACCGTATAATTAATATGTGGAGGAAAACTACACTAACGGATCATATCTAACTTAGAATGACACCTGACCTAAGTAACCGTGATAGTACTAACTTATAACTCAGGGCTGCATGCCTTGACAAGAAACGAGCACATAAGGAGACTCATTTAGGATTGGTAACTAGAGGAACTCAAGGAGTGTATAAGAGTTGCTGTGAAGATTCGAGCTCAGAGACCGCAAAAAGGAGTAGCTATGACAAGAAGACATTGAAGAGAGATTTCTTAGGATGGCAAAGGAGCAATATACCAGACTATCATTGAGTATTTGGAAACTCTTATATCAGAATCTATTATTATTAATCTCTCTAGAAATAGTGTGATATTCCAATGTTCGTGTTATATAGAAGTAGTTTGGTAACAAGCCTCATGAACTTGTTAACAAATCACTTTTGTATGCTCAAACAATTGAGTGTCATATACAAATAAATGGAACGTCAGATAATCCAGTACATCACAGCCTCTGGAATATGAAAAGTAAGTTTGATGACAAGACTAGCTACCTTGTTAACAAATTCTTCTAGTATGACTAAGGCAATTTGATGTCATAAAGACATCCACATTCTTATACAACTAACTAATAGAAAGCTTTGCTAGGACTAGAGGATGTCTTCACCACAGGGGTGAGGCAAATGATGTTAGAACCCAATAAAGGACAATAATAATTTTCTTAAATCAAGAGTATAACTTAGGAAATATTCAGGTTCTAAATAAGAAAGTCACATGGAGATTTATAGTGTTTTCCCAAGGATATGATTTCCGAAACAAGAAAATAAAAAGGTACCCGTTTGGAAAAAACAACTGGTGTGAAGGTTCTTCACTAACTTTTTCTAAGGTCCATTAAGCCGTGAATTTTGAACAATCATCGATCCACATCCCAAACCACCTACCTCGGTACACTCGAACTGACTTTTAGACTCCTCTGGAAGCTCGACACCCTATGCTCTACCTCTTAAAATTCTTACCAAATCTCCGTGAAGCTCAAGAACCAAGGGAGTCAACAATGAAGTTCCTCCTTTACTCAACTGAAGAAGGACAAGAAGAAAGACAACCAACCAACGAAATACCCCGAAGAATCAAACGACGGAAGCACCTGCTGTTGACAGAAATCAACCCCCAAATCAGCTCCGACACAACTAGAAGCGTTAACATCCCTCTACTAGCTAGAAACCGGAGAGAGTCGAGTACACAGGCTTGACGCAACCTAAAGATAACGCGTCCCCACCTGCGACCCTTGTAAGGCGACAATATCAGGAAGTGATATCTGCACCAACCCCAGGCACCAAGGAATGACACCCAAGACGAAGACCGACAAGCTACCTCGGAAGAACAATGCCTCCAAGTCAACTCCAGCTGCAACCTTCAGCATGAACCTTCAAAACCCCTTTTTAAGGGGAAAGACCTGCAATAGGTATACAAGAACATGTTAATAATTAGTTCCTTGCGCCTTAGCCTTGTAGTATCTGGAAATAGCCAATCAAGACTCTCCATCAACGTAGGTCGTCAAGTCAGCCCTATCATCAAGGATCTGAACTCAGCACAGAAGTTTATCGACAAAGAAAGCCTCGCAACATCAATTTGTCAAGATCTCACATGGCGACCTCACTGAAGAAGCAACGACCTTGGAAGTATAGCCAGCCCAAAACCCGTGATCTCGTACTCCCCCGTTACCCACCGGGCAAATCTCGAGGACGAGATTTATTTTTAAGGGGGGAAGAATCTGTCACATCCCAAATTTTGGAACTAAGAAAAACTTAGTTTTACAAGACCCAAAATTCAGAACCAACAAAAACTTTTTGAAATACTTCACTGATAATTATGTTTTCCTTCCCATTGCTATGTTGGACCTTGTGTGATTTGTTGTTTCAGTTGTTTGACTAGTAAATATTAACCAAGATAAAAATATATTTAACTTAGGTGATCATGTCATGACAAGAAAATATTCCATCTATCTTTTCCATTCTTATTTCTGGCCAAAGTCCATTTCAATGTACTTGGTTTACCAACAACCAAAACTAATACCCATTATTTGGGAAAGTAAAAGTATTTCCAAAATTATGTGATTCCAAAATTATGGAGATCTATATGCTATCTCCTACCTATTTTTCAACCTTGACATTTTGCAGATGTATACAACTCCCATTTTATAAACTCTTATTTTCACTCCATTTGAAAATAACACTAGTGGGAAATATATTACCCCACATATTTCCTTTCTCAAATCCTTTTGTAAACTATTAAGTTATGAGTGGAGATATTTCCTAAACATCAACTTGTCATAATTAGGAGTGGTCACTTATCCCCAAGATAGCATTTGTGGAAATGGTGGTATGATTGAATTCTTGTGGTTTGAATTGTGTGGTCTTGGTTGTGATGTTGATCTTGTGGTGTTTGTTGCTTGTGTGGATAATTCCTCTGTTGTGTTAACCACTGAAATAAAACACACTTGATAAGAAATTTGGTATGTGATTTAAATTTAAAAACAAACTCCTCAAAATATTCAACAAATGGAAATTAAGATCATGAGTTTAAAAAAATGATCTTAATAAATGATTTTCCCTACTTAACTATCTATTTCTTTCAAACACATATTTTCTCTATGCAAATAAAATTATTTGAAGTTAATATATTTGTCAAGTAAGTTCCAAGAGTTCAAAAATAATATTTTGAACTTGCTTTAAAATTTCTAAAGGAGTATAAATTTGTATTTATGAAAAATGCCATATTTAAACCCTATGAACAAAAGTTGTTCAAAACATTTTATTTTGAAACCCCAATTTTTGTGGAGCCTCTACATGTTGTGGGGAGGCTACATGAATAATTTCAGATATTTCTAAAATGTTTTGATGGCTCAATTAAATCCCTAGAAGTTACTGGGAATAAAAGAAATAGAAGAAAAAGCAGCCAGGGGGTTTTCGGTAAAAATGCCATCTTCTTCCTGTAGCCCACGGTGGCCGCAAGGCATGGCGCCAGTGGCGAGCTCGCCACTGTGCCCACGCCCTCCTGCCGCGCCGAAGAGGAGAGCGCCACACCTGTCCTCGACCCTGCTCCTCCGCGACCGGGTCGCTTCTCCCCCTCTCGCTGTCCATGCTTGTCCCGACCGCGCGACCAGAGCACGTCAACGCCGGCCTCGATCTCCATCCCCTCAGCTCCCCAACAAACACGGCTCGACGCAGCCACTTCCCAGCCTCCCCGTAACTCGGCCGACACCTCGACACCATGTCCCCTACCCCACCGCGACGCAATCGTGCTAACGAACACCTGCGGGTGCGCCATGGCCATTGATATAGGTGCTGATTTGGAGCTGCAGCCAGCAAGCGTGTTACTTTGTGAGTATAATTCTTTGCTGGTTGGTTCTTGTGATTTAAACTATACACATGTTTCGGCACCATGTGATAAATTGCTAAATTCGAATTTTGATCATGTGGTACTGATTACACATAAAGATATCCTTGCTAAAATACCACCAACTGATATTTTGTATAACATCATGCTAGATGAACCTCTTACCATGAGTTGTGCTATGAATAAGATTTCTGAAATTTCATATGTAAATTCTAGCACCTATGCCAATAGTTTCAGATTTTATTTAATTGGTGACTATAGCATGAATGAGAATTTTTCAGTAGAACACATATGCATTACCTATGATAAAATTGCTGAATTAAACCATTCTATTTTCAGTCATATATGTTATGCAATACCTAATTTTCATGATAATACGATGTATTCTTGTTTAGTTGATGAATTACAGCGAACAAAAGTATCACCTTTGTTGGACTGTTCTGGACTTGCTAGATTTGAATATGATTCTGCACATACGTTGTGTTTGTCCCAAACTGAATTATACTTCACTTATATCTGCAAATTGAGTTGCATCTTCAATACCGGGATTAATGATCCTGGCCATATACCTAATTGTGCTACTGCATGGTCATTACTTTGCTCTAAAAATCAGAGTAGCGCAGTTGAAGCATGGTATCCAACATCTTTCGTTTTGCATATGTTGAGTTGGTTTTACCATGATAGCATGAAATTTGAACATCAATCTTCTGTGAGGACAATGGATTTAATACTGACTAATAAGATTTTATACATATGTGTTTCTCATTTTGATCATGATACTATGAACTTCACTTATACTTGCAATTGTGATTGCTTATTGCTGAGATTTTCTTTGTTCCTTTATGACAATTATATGTGTTATGCTAGCAATTTTAGTTGCATTTTGTTATTTGAGAATGATCAAACTGTTTACAAACATGATTCAACCTGCTATATATACATATACTCTACGTACACGTTGTTCTTCTTGTTTCTTCCACTTTCAGCTTACCCAAAGCCGAGGATGGCTTTTCTTGAAGAAAGGGAGGACGATGAGGATATATATGTGGATTATGGTGTTTACCCATCTTTGAACTGGAAGGAAATATTAAGCCTAACCAATGATTATTATAAGGTGAACTCAATCCTACTTGGACATGATACTTGGATTTATAAGAATGTTATACTACCTAAGTCTATGCACTTGTGTATGATTAGGGTTATTGATAACACGAACGTTGAAGGAGGGCCAGAGGAGCAGCAAGAATTGAAGCACAACGTCACCTATGGCACGAGGGAGGAGCGGGAGGCATGCGCGAGGCCGGCCATGCGCCAGAGGCTCCCGGCCTGCGAGACGCAAAGACCGGCCCCAGCCCGGCCAGGCACCAGAGGCACCCGGCCTGACCTCGGCCTCTAGCCTGGCCTGACCCCGGCCTAGGAAGGCCATGCAAATCCCAGGCCGGCCTGAGCCTGGCCTCAGCCCGGCCTGTGCGCCAGTTTTTTGGCCGAACCCATTTTGGGTCGGTTTGTACCCATTTTGAGTCGAACCAAGTTAGGATTCGAGTCCTGGGTCACCCAGCCCCTTTAAATAGCCAAGGGCTGCGCATTGTTAGGGTTAGACCACGTTTTGATTAAACCCTAGATTAGATTGCTAAGAATTCATCTATACTAGAATTCCTCTTTGCTTCGATCAGGAATTTACCCCTCCACTTTGTTTCGATCTGGAGGTTCTTGCTACCAAAGTTTGAGTGTGATCTGTTGTTCCATTGGGAATTAGTAGATTGCAGAAACCGCTTCGTGGTCGGTGGCTACGTTGCAGCAGTGTGAGGTGTTGCGAATATCCATTGGGTCGAAGAGCTGTTGCATTGTCAACAGGGAGCGATCGGAGAGTTCGTCAGAATCTCGCAAGTTATCATCCACCACCATCGATTCACCCGTAGCTCACTGAGAAGATCGGGCCACCCCTTATCAAGGAGGCTCATGGTGAGGATGATGCTCTTGGTGTTGACGAGGCTCATGGTTCCCACGTTCACGATGTTGGTGGCGTGGCCTTGGAGGATGGCGGTGTGGACGGCCTTGGTCACCATAGTCATGCGCACCCGGAACACCATTGTCATGTGCCAATGGGACTCGCCGGTCTCGATGTTGAGGTGGTGGTGACGGTGTTCTCTCATGGCATTCACCATTTTGGCAATGTTGTTCTTGATGTACATTGTCATGGTGCGCCTGAGTAGAAGGTGGGCGCTCCACTTCATGGCGATGTCGAACATGTTCGTCGCACCTTGGAAGTTCTTGGCGACCTTGTTGCGACGCTTCTTGACGATGTTCATGATGCGCTTGTCTCGGTTGTGTCGACCTTGAGGTGCTCCTTGTGCGGCGCGAGCTTGAAGAAGATCGACGTTGCGCAAGATTGTTGAGGGCGTCGGTCACACACGCCATTTGCTCATTGAGATTTGCTTCTTGCGCATGCATGTGGTCATTGAAGTTGGCTTCTTGTGCTTTAAGACGGCACTCATAGCGGCCTAGACCATCATGAACAAGGTGGCGAAGGCCCATGAACTCGTTATGTGACATAGCCATTGTCACCTTGAATTCCTCCATTGAGATCATCCTCCGAGCTGGAGCTTCCATTTGTACTTCCCCTAAACATGATCTCAAGAACAAGTGAAATGTGTGGAAATGGAGAATCGAGAGAAACTAAATCCAAAGAATTGAGTTGCTTGACGAAAGAGAATCTGGTTCTAACACCCAACACACACACTTATGAGGATAGGAAGGCATGGTAGGTGGAAAGCAAATCGAACCAATCCGAAAACCAAGATATTGTAAAGGCAAGTAGAGAACCACGATGATCACAAAGCAAAAACAAGTCAATCTCAAAAGAGAAGAATGTAGATCAAGGAAACACACACAAGGATAGATAAATGGGACTCATGCAACCAAGAAGTGAGCTAAAGAACCAAATGATCCAAGCGAAGACTACGAGCTCGTGTTGCACAAGTACAAGGAGAGCCACTAGCTCGATTGCACAAAATTGGTAGGCTACAAGATATGCACAACAATGCACCACCTACGAGATGTTCATTGAGCTTGCGCACTTCCTACAAGAACTATGGCAAGTGGTGTCTCTTCATTTCTTTCTTTTCATTTGGCTCTTTTTGCTTCTTTTCTCTTGTCTCTTTTGATTCTTTTCTCTTTTGCACACCCACCTCCGTTGATGCCACAACAAGATATATATCTGTCGGAGAATGACTCCCACGAAACAGGGATGGTCAAGCTCACGAAGAGAGTTCATGTAAGGGGCTGAACACGTTGGTCAAACAACCCACAACCTGCACGGCAACGGTGCTCGTCGAGCATGAGGAGGGACATCACGACAGAGATGAACACCAGCCCGTACCCAGGTTCACGGCCCTCGTGTGGAGGTAACACCGCTACTCCTGGTTGTCTGTATTGCACTGCTGTGGAGGTTACAGTACAATGAGCTTGCCGAGGGCTCTCTTTTGGCAGTGGTGTGAACAAGGAAGGGGAAACAGTGGTCTTCTTCTTCCTTGCGCGTAAGTGGCTAGGCTAGAATGAGAATGCGATCCTTTGCTACGGTGGTGCACCTCCTACTTTTATAGGCGCCCTGGGCCCCTTCCCTGTGCTTACGCCGCGGAAGGGCTATCACATGGCGACAGAAGGGGGAGCATGGTGCACCGCAGCCCAGCTGTCCATGGACGCGGTCCATGGGCGTAAAGCTGATGCCTGTGGCAGAGTAACCACCGTCCATGCAGGACGGCCAGCTGGGGCTGCAGAGGAACGTGGGGGTGCCCACGGTGACGTTGGCCGTGGAGCCTAGTGCCGGCCGGTCCCCTTATCACCAAAGAGGAAATCCTTATAGTCCGGTGCGGATGGTGTAGCTTTGTTGACTCCTTTAATCACCAGAATGGCAACTGCGGCGTCGTTGTCACCGCGCGCAGAGGCGCGTGTCACTCTGCGGCCGCTGCAGAGCCCATGTGCGCTCCGCAGAGGTTGCTTTGCAGCGAAGCAATCCCCACGATGGCTAGGGTGCCCTGTGGAGTATTTGGCGTTGACCTCTCTCTAGGGGAGATCACCTTGAAGAGGGGCAGCAGTGAAGAGGGCCTCCGCAGGCCTCTGCTGCCTCCAAAGCCCCCGCGAGGCAATTTGCCTCGCGAGGCTCTCCAAGCCGTAGGCTTGGTCCTTAGCAAAAATTGTCCATCGAGTGTCGAGGGCCGTGGAGGACAGGCCCAGCACACCCTGGTTCTCACTGGGCCGACAATATCAACTAGCGCAAAAGTTTTACTCGGAAACTACACGATGCAAATGTGCAAAGCCCAATCAATCATCAAGAGCTAGCCTCAATAGGACATGGTAATCGCAAAGATATAGTGTGGCTCACAAAGGAATGGCAAGCGAAAAAGATTCGTGATGATTATACCTTTCGTCGACGATCTTCACCCTTTGGTGTGAAGGTTTCGTGCTTGCCCACGAAATTTGGTGGCGGAGGGTGGTGGATCAACCGCAATGGTGACGTAGAGCGTGTTCGTTGCTTCGAAACGAACCGAAAAACACAAAAAATGGAGTCCGGTGTCAAAAGATATGGCCAAAACCGTTTTGCAAAATTTTAGTTTTCAAGGTCGGCCAGGCCGGGCTGAGGCCGGGTGGAGGCCGGACGGCGGCTGTAGGTCGTGCCCGAACCCGAAAATTGGCCAATTTGGGGAAAAACGGCACGAAAAACTTCAAATCGAAGGCCTGGAATTAGGCTATGGGAACGCAAAGAAAGCAAGATCAACTAGTTTAGCAATAGATATGTGGATCAAAACTTACCAAAACACACAAGATTCGCAGATCGATCCAAAAGCTCGTGAAGCTATTTTTGCTGGAAATTTTCAAATTTCACAAAATCAAAGAAAAATTTGGGTGGATTGGGGTGGAAACACAAGTCAAATTCGGGGCAACCTTTGCTCTGATACCATATGATGTGGGTAGGGTCCCGGTCTTCACGGATTTGTGGCGAAATTGGGAAAAACACGAAATGAGAAAAGTCAAACACAAGATAATTAGCAAAGCAACACGAACGAAATCAACCGGTAACAAGTCCCCAAGGGGAGCCCCCGATTCTCAATCTCCAAGCAACCTTACTCTTAGGATTGTTTCTCTTATCGGTCAACCCAACCGATCCAATCTAGTCACTCAAAGAGGAAAGATTAGCAAGTAGTCTCAACTACAAGAAGAAGCCTTGAATCCACTAGAGGGATCTTCTCCACAAGGGGAGGCCTTGATTCATCTCCATAAGGGGAGACCTTGATTCATCTCCATAGGAGGCAACACCATCATGGGGTGGAAAGGAGCAATGCTCAACTCAAGTCTAATCTTAGTCTAACCCTAGATCTGAAGTAGGAGTCTTCTATTTATAGTCTAGGACGAAGGGGTAGGTGAGGAGAGTCGGATTACATGACCCGCAGGTCAAACACGCGCGCAGACGGTGGGGGAGGCCGGCCTGGCCGGTGTTACGTCTCAAACGTATCTATAATTTCTGATATTCCATGTTGATATTATACCAATTGTTACATGTTTTATATACACTTCATAGCATTTTTATGCATTTTCTGGGACTAACCTATTAACAAGATGCCACAGTGACAGTTTCTGCTTTCTGCTGTTTTGGTATTCCGGAAAAGCTGTTCTGGAAATATTCTCGGAATTGGACGAAACTTGGACAGAACCTTCTATTTTCCTGACACGTACACGGAGTCCAAAGGAGAGACGGAGGCGACCGAGGAGGCAGCCACGCCAGGGGCCGGCGCGGCCCCACCTCCTGCCGCGCCGGGGGGTGGTGTGACCCCCTCGGGTGCCTCCAGATGCCACCCTTTCGCCTATATAATGCCTTCGTCCAGAAAACCCTAAATACCCGAACCTCCATCCACGAAAAGTTCCGTAGCCGCCGCCATCGTCAACCCTAGTTCGGGAGGGTTCTGAAGCTCTTCGCGGCACCCTGTCGGAGAGGGAATCATCACCGGAGGGCTCTATATCACCATGCCTGCCTCCGGAGTGATGCGTGAGTAGTTCATCCTTGGACTACGGGTCCATAGCAGTAACTAGATGGTTGTCTCTCCTCCTTGTGCTATCATGTTTAGATCTTGAGAGCTTCTTATCATGATCAAGATCATCTTATTGTAATGCTACATGTTGTGTTGGCTGGGATCCGATGAATATTGATACTATGATCAAGTTGATTATCAATCTATCTTATATGTTATTTATGATCTTGCATGTTTTCCGTTACTAGTAGATGCTTTGGCCAAGTAGATGCTTGTAACTCCAAGAGGGAGTATTTATGCTAGATAGTGGGTTCATGCCTCCGGTAATCTGGGCGAGTGACAGCAACGTCTAAGGTTGTGGATGTGATGTTGCCACTAGGGGTAAAACAGCAATGCTTTGTCTAAGGATAATTGTATTGTTTACATTATGCACATTACTTAATGCAATAATCTGTTGCTTGCAACTTAATACCAATGGGGAACACGGATGTCAACCTGAAGGTGGATTATTAGTCATAGACGCTGTTGGATAACGGTCTATGTATCTTGTTGTAATGCCCAATTGAATATCATAATAGTCATCTTGTCATATATATGCATTGTCATGCGCTCTCTATTCATCAATTGCCCAGCTATAATTTGTTTACCCAGCATGTTAGTTATCTTTTATGGAGCGACACCACTAGTGAACTGTGGACCCCGGTCCATTCTTTTACACTGATAATACAACCAACTGCAATCATTGTTTCTTTTCATTCTCTGCAATTAAACACTATTTTCCACACCATACGTTTAATCCTTTGTTTACAGCAAGCCGGTGAGATTGACAACCTCACTATTTCGTTGGGGCAAATTAGTTTGATTGTGTTGTGTGCAGGTTCCACGTTGGTGAACGAGTAAACGGCGCCACCAACAACCTTCAGATGTGCCTTTTACTCCTACTGGATCTGACAACCTTGGTATCTTACTGAGGGAAAACTTGCTGCTGCACTGCTTCATACCTCCTCTTGGGGCCTCCCAACGAACGTGTGATTTCACGTCATCGGCCGGGCTGAGGCCGGCCTTTGTCAGGGCGAGGCCGGGAACGTCAGATGGTTGGCTAGCCTAGGCGGGGCAGGGGCTGGGCCGGTCGAGGAGGCCAACGGCTTCGGTGTGAGGCCGGCCTGGCCGGGCTGAGGCTGGCCTGGGGGTGGTGAGGAGGCGAGGTCAAGCTTCTTGGAAACATTTCCTGCACGACACCGAACATACATCAAGAAAATTACCAAAATGTCAGTGGCAAGTTGGGAGAAAATAAAGCACACTGAACAACCTCACGAGGACTGTTTTACCGAAAAGATCCAACAACAAGTTTGGAGCTGTATTTACTCGTGTAGCCCAGCAATGTCAATTTCGGTGTGCTAATGACCATGATTATTGTCCAAGAATGTGGACTATATATACTCAACCTCTCAAGCAAAGGCGCATTCTCAATGACCAGGTCGTAGAGCTGGGAAGAATGTGGTCTGCCTTGCCAGCGTATGAAGCCAATCGATCGGATAGTCGCCGATACGATTGATGTCATGAAACACACGTTCGTTGGGAGACCCCAAGAGGAAGGTATGATGTAGTCAGCAGCAAGTTTTCCCTCAGAAAGAAACCAAGGTTATCGAACCAGTAGGAGCAGCAACTCTTCAGAAGGTTGTCAACGGCGCCAGAAAAATAGCTGTCGCAGGGAGTCTGGACTGTTGACGTGGAATCTGCACACAACACAATCAAACTACTTTGCCCCAACGAAACAGTGAGGTTGTCAATCTCACTGGCTTGCTGAAAACAAAGGATTAAACGTATGGTGTGGAAAATGAGTATTAAATTGCAGAGAATGAAAAAGGAACAGTTTGCAGTTTGTGGTTGTTTAATCAGTGTAAAAGAATGGACCGGGGTCCACAGTTCACTAGTGGTGTCTCTCCATAAAAGATAACTAACATGTTGGGTGAACAAATTACAGCTGGGCAATTGACGAATAGTGAGCGCATGACAATGCATATACATGACATGTTGACTACTATGATATTTAATTGGGCATTACGACATAATACATAGATCGTTATCCAACAGCATCTATGACTAATAATCCACCGCCGGGTTGTCATCCGAGTCCCCCGTTGGTATTAAGTTGCAAGCAACGGATAATTGCATTAAGTAAAGTGCGTAATGTAAACAAACACATATGCCGTGGACATAGCATCGTTAGGTTATCCCTAGTGGCAACAGCACATCCACAACCTTAGAACTTTCTGTCACTGTCCCAGGTTAAACGGAGACATGAACCCACTATCTAGCATAAATACTCTCTCTTGGAGTTACAAGCATCTACTTGGCCAAAGCATCTACGAGTAACGGAAAGCATGCAAGATCTTAAATAACATATAAGATAGATTGATAATCAACTTGACATAATATTCAATATTCATCGGATCCCAGCAAACACAACATGTAGCATTACAATAATATGATCTTGATCATGTAGGGCAGCTCACAAGATCTAAACATGATGGCACAAAGTGGAGAGACAACCATCTAGCTACTGCTATGGACCCGTAGTCCAAGGATGAACTACTCACGCATCACTCCGGAGGCAGGCATGGCGATGTAGAAGCCTCCGGTGACGATTCCCCTCTCCGGCAGGGTGCCGGGAAGAGGTTCTGAACCCTCCCGAGCTAGGGTTGACGACGGCGGCGTCTCTGGAACTTTTCGTGGATATTTGCTCAGGTACTTAGGGTTTTCGCGTCGGGGGGAATAAGTAGGCGAAAGGGCGGCGGCTGCGGACCCCCGAGGGGCCCACACCACCCCAGGGCGCGGCAGAGGGGGGCCGCGCCCTGGGCGTGTGGCCCTGGTGGCCCTCCTCTGCTGCTCCGTCAGGCGTGTTCTGGAAAAATAGGCACCCCCGTGTAGTTTCGTCCAATTCCGAGAATATTTCCAGACTAGCTTTTCTGGAATACAAAAACAGCAGAAAACAGGAACTGGCACTTCGGCATCTTGTTAATAGGTTAGTCCCAAAAAATGTATAAAAGTGATATAAAGTAGATGCAAAACATGTAGCAATTGGTATAAAACAAGCATGGAACATCAAAAATTATAGATACGTTTGAGACGTATCAGCATCCCCAAGCTTAGTTCCTACTCGTCCTCGAGTAGGTAAACGATAAAAACAAATAATTTTTGAGGTGACATGCTACTATCATAATCTTGATCATATAATATTGCAAGGCACATGTAAATGAATGAAGTGATCCAAGTCAATGGTCTATAATTTGCTACAAATAGATAATGAGTAAACAATGAATCACACAAGCTAAACGTTTTCATGAATAGTACTTTCGAGACAAGCATCAAACAGTTTTGCATAAGTGTTAACTCATAAAGCAATAGTTTCTAACAAAAGGTATTTAATCAACACAAAGGAAGAATTTAGTTTCAGCATTTGCTTCAACTTTCAACATATTTATCTCATGGATATTGTCAACACAAAGTAGTATAACAAGTCCAATACATTGCATATAACGCATGTTGTAACAAAGTTGACACTAGTGTTTGCTTGTGGAAGACAGAAAGAATAGGAAAACTGACTCAACATAAAAGTAAAAGAAAGGCCCTTCGCAGAGGGAAGCAGGGATTAAATCATGTGCTAGAGCTTTTAGGTTTTTGAAAGCATATAGAGATTGCATAAAATATTTGATACTCCTCCCAACCTTGCTAACACAAGCCATGGCTAACCGAATCCTCGGGTGCCTTCCATCAATCACATACCATGGAGGAGTATCTATTTTTGAGAGGTGTTTGTTAATTGTCAACGAATGGTAGCGGGTGAGAACAGTATTCTACCTGTCGAACGGACTTTTAAGAGCGGCTCCCATGAAGGACGTTATTTCTACCAGCAAGGCAGATCATCCCTCTTTCTCTTTGGTTTACACACATTCAGGTATTTCACTGTTTGTCATTGCTTACTGATGAATCAGGGCAAAAGTGTGAAGAGAATTAATTGGTTAAAGTTGTAATTAATTGGGACTGGGCACCCCGTTGCCAGCTCTTTTTGCAAGTTATTGGATAAGCGGATGTATATGCCACTAGTCCAGGTGTAAAAGTCCACTCGACAAATAGAATAAAGAATAACCACACTAATTCCTCATGAGCTAGTAAACATTGACACAAAAAGGGAATAATAACATTTTGAATAATTTAAAGGTAGCACATGAAAAATTTACTTGGAGTGGCAAGGAAATACCACATATAGGTAGTTATGGTGGACACAAATGGCATGGATTTTGGCTCAAGGATTTGGATGCACGAGAAGCATTCCCTCTCAGTACAGAGTTTAGGCTAGCAAGGTTATGTAAGCAAACAAGAATATCAACCCGTACACCAAGTTTTATATGACAAACATATTGCAAACGTTATAAGACTTCATACCGTCTTCCTTGTTAACCAAACCCTGTTATTAGAAAATATCTAGACCTTAGAGGTACCACCGATGCAAACCAAATTTTCAACAAGCTTTACGGTAGTTCTTCACTAATAGGCTTAACTCATGTGATGCACAATTTAATCATGATCTACTTGTTAACTCAAAACAATTGACAAGCATCAAGTTATCCATTTTAGTGATCTACAAGATTAAGCAAGTTTTTCCTTATACCAATTACCACATGCAACATTTTCTGAACCAACCAAACACCAATCAATTTATTTCATCAACTCTCCAAACAAATATAAGTGAAGCAAGAGAGTACTTTCTACAAAAGAAAGCTAATAGCTCTGACAAGAGATACATGAAAACAAGAGCTAAAAGCTGAACAGCGCTAGATATGAATACTCAACAAATATAAGTGAAGAATAGGAGTATTCTCATGAAAAAGCGGAGCGTGTCTCTCTCCCAATCAAGAATGCTAGGGTCCAGTCAAGCTTTATTGAAAATAAAATGCAATACTGAAAATAAAAGCACACAGACGCTCCAAGAAAAGCACATATGATGTGAAAGAATTAAAATATAGTTTCACTAGAGATGACCTGATAATTTTGACGATGAAGAAGGGGATGCCTTGGGCATCCCCAAGCTTAGACGCTTGAGTCTTCTTGAAATATGCTGGGGAGATCCATGGGAGCCTCCCCAAGCTTAAGCTCTTCACTCTTCTTGATCCTATTATATCATCCTTCTCTCTTGACCCTTGAAAACTTCCGTCACACCAAACTCAAAGTAGATCTCATTAGAGGGTTAGTGCATAATCAAAAATTCACATGTTCTGTAAAGACGCAATATGATTTGTTACTTTAAACATTAGCTACAGCCACTGATGTTATGTGAAGCTCTTCCACCCAAAAAAGAATTTCACTCAACACTAGTAAAAGAGAGAATGCAAAAATAAAAAGGCATAATCTGTCTAAAACAGAACAGTCCGCAAAGACGAATTTTTTCGAGGCACTTACGACGCTCAGATCGAGAAACTCTGAACTAATGAAAGTTTCAGACATTCATAAAGATTACGCACAAAAATTTCAGATTTTTAACAATCTGGTGATTTTAGGAATTTCGTACAGTGAACAGCAAAAATCTGTTTCTGCGCAGCAATCAAAATTAAGCATCATCTTATCATTAGAGGCTACTCTTGGCACAACAATGCGAGAAAATAAAGATACAAAGGAGTTGCTACAGAAGTAAACAAACTCCTTGACTCAATAAAAGAAAAATTGCAGAAAAATAAAATGGGTTGCCTCCCATAAGCGCTTTTCTTTAACGCCTTTTAGCTAGGCACAAAGCATGCATCAAGTATTACCAAGTGAAGAAGCATCAACATTGTAATTTGTTCGAACAATAGAATCATAAGGTGGCTTAATCTTCTTCCTAGGAAAGTGTTCCATACCTTTCTTGAGAGGAAATTGATATTTTATATTCCCTTCTTTCATATCAATAATAGCACCTACAGTCCTAAGAAAAGGTCTTCCCAACACAATAGGGCATGATGGATTGCACTCAATATCCAAGACAATAAAATCAACGGGGACATAATTGTTGTTAACCATGATAAGAACATCATCAATTCTTCCCAAAGGTTTTTTAATAGTAGAATCAACAAGGTGAACATCCAAGTAACAATTTTCCAAAGGTGCTAAATCAAGCATATCATATAATCTTTTAGGCATAACAGAAATACTAGCACCAAGGTCACACAAAGCATTGCAATCAAAGTCATTCAATTTCAATTTAATGATGGGCTCCCAACCATCTTCTAACTTCCTAGGGATAGAAGCTTCATGTTTTAATTTCTCTTCCCTAACTTGTATGAGAGCATTAGTAATATGTTTAGTAAAAGCCATGTTTATAGCACTAGCATTAGGACTTCTAGCTAGCTTTTGCAAGAACTTAATTACTTCAGAAATATTGCAACCATCAAAATCAAAGTCATTATCATCAAAAGTAATGGAATTATCTCTTCCTTATTGCTAGAAATTTCAGCATCTTTATCAAGGACAGTTTCAGAGTTATCAGGCAATTTAGGACATTTTGCAATAGAAGTGGAAACATTACCAACACCAACTATCTTGCCATTAATGGTAGGAGGTTTGTTAACACTTGAGTTTGAAGCATTTTCAGAAGTAGTAATAGTATAAACTCTAGCAATATTGTTCTTTCTAGCAATTTCATCCTCTCTTTCCCATCTAGCATGCAATTCAGCTAACATCCTCACATTGTTATCAATTTTAACTTGTATAGCATTGAGAGTTTTGCTCTCTTTAACATCATGAGGCATGTTCTTTAGTTTCAATAAGTCAACATCAAGAGCAAGACTATCAACTTTAGAGGAAAGCACATCAATTTTCCCAAATTTCTCCTCAACAGTTTTATTGAAAGCAGTTTGTGTACTAATAAAATCCTTAAGCATAACTTCAAGATCAGAGGGTACACTCTTATTATTATTGTAGGAGTTACTATAGGAATTTCCATAACCATTGCCACTATTAGAAGGATAGGGCCTATAATTGCTATTACCAAAATTATTCCTATAAGCATTGTTGTTGAAATTATTATTTTTAATGAAGTTCACATCAACATGCTCTTCTTGAGCAACCAAAGAAGCTAAAGGAACATTATTTGGATCAACATGTGTTTGACCATTTGCAAGCATAGACATAATAGTATCAATTTTGGCACTCAAGGAGGAGGTTTCCTCAACAGAATTTACCTTCTTACCTGTTGGAGCTCTCTCGGTGTGCCACTCAGAATAATTAATCATCATATCATCAAGAAGCTTTGTTGCAGCACCCAAAGTGATGGACATAAAGGTACCTCCAGCGGCCGAATCCAATAAATTCCTCGAAGAAAAATTTAATCCTGCATAGAAGGTTTGGATGATCATCCAAGTAGTCAGTCCATGAGTGGGACAATTTTTAACCAATGATTTCATTCTCTCCCATGCTTGAGCAACATGTTCATTATCAAATTGCTTAAAATTCATTATGCTACTTCTCAAAGAAATAATCTTAGCAGGAGGATAATATTTTCCAATAAAAGCATCTTTGCATTTAGTCCATGAATCAATACTATTTCTAGGCAAAGATAGCAACCATTCTTTAGCACGTCCTCTCAAGGAGAAAGGAAAAAGTTTCAGTTTAATAATATCACCATCTACTTCCTTGAGCTTTTGCATTTCACAAAGTTCAACAAAGTTATTAAGGTGAACAGCAGCATCATCAGTACTAACACCAGAAAATTGCTCTTTCATAACAAGATTTAAAAGTGCAGGTTTAATTTCATAAAATTCTGCTGAAGCAGCAGGTGGAGCAATAGGTGTGCATATGAAATCATTGTTGTTCGTGCTAGTGAAATCACACAACTTAGTGTTCTCAGGAGTACTCATTTTAGCAGAAATAAAAACAGTACAGAAAATAACTTGAAAGTAAACTAGATGCAAGTAACTAATTTTTTTGTGTTTTTGATAATTGAAAGCAAACAAGATAAAATAAAATAAACTAAGCAAGACAAAAACAAAGTAAAGAGATTGGAAGCGTGAAACTCCCCTTGCAGAAGACTGCTGTCTCCCCGGCAACGGCGCCAGAAAAATAGCTTGATGACGTGAAACACACGTTCGTTGGGAGACCCCAAGAGGAAGGTATGATGTAGTCAGCAGCAAGTTTTCCCTCAGAAAGAAACCAAGGTTATCGAACCAGTAGGAGCAGCAACTCTTCAGAAGGTTGTCAACGGCGCCAGAAAAATAGTGTGAGGGAGTCTGGACTGTTGACGTGGAATCTGCACACAACACAATCAAACTACTTTGCCCCAACGAAACAGTGAGGTTGTCAATCTCACTGGCTTGCTGAAAACAAAGGATTAAACGTATGGTGTGGAAAATGAGTATTAAATTGCAGAGAATGAAAAAGGAACAGTTTGCAGTTTGTGGTTGTTTAATCAGTGTAAAAGAATGGACCGGGGTCCACAGTTCACTAGTGGTGTCTCTCCATAAAAGATAACTAACATGTTGGGTGAACAAATTACAGCTGGGCAATTGACGAATAGTGAGCGCATGACAATGCATATACATGACATGTTGACTACTATGATATTTAATTGGGCATTACGACATAATACATAGATCGTTATCCAACAGCATCTATGACTAATAATCCACCGCCGGGTTGTCATCCGAGTCCCCCGTTGGTATTAAGTTGCAAGCAACGGATAATTGCATTAAGTAAAGTGCGTAATGTAAACAAACACATATGTCCGTGGACATAGCATCGTTAGGTTATCCCTAGTGGCAACAGCACATCCACAACCTTAGAACTTTCTGTCACTGTCCCAGGTTAAACGGAGACATGAACCCACTATCTAGCATAAATACTCTCTCTTGGAGTTACAAGCATCTACTTGGCCAAAGCATCTACGAGTAACGGAAAGCATGCAAGATCTTAAATAACATATAAGATAGATTGATAATCAACTTGACATAATATTCAATATTCATCGGATCCCAGCAAACACAACATGTAGCGTCGGGGAAATAAGTAGGCGAAAGGGAGGCGGCTGCGGATGCCCGAGGGGCCCACACCACCCCAGGGCGCGGCAGAGGGGGGGACCGCGCCCTCGTGGCGTGTGGGGCCCTGGTGGCCCTCCTCTACTGCTCCTTCGCTCCGTCAGGCGTGTTCTGGAAAAATAGGCAACCCCGTGTAGTTTCGTCCAATTCCGAGAAAATTTCCAGACTAGCTTTTCTGGAATACAAAAACAGCAGAAAAAAGGAACTGGCACTTCGGCATCTTGTTAATAGGTTAGTCCCAAAAAATGTATAAACGTGATATAAAGTAGATGCAAAATATGTAGCAATTGGTATAAAACAAGCATGGAACATCAAAAATTACAGATACGTTTGAGACGTATCAATGATGCAGAGGCAACCGTCCAACCCGAATACCCATCAAGATGTAGGCCCTCGAGCGTAGTACAGCCATCGAGCAGGCGCTCGATGACCTCGGTCGAGATGGCGACGCCGTTGAGGATGAGTAGCTTGAGAAGAGGGAGCGTGGCATTCATCAGGGGAATATTGCATCGAACAAACCTGGCGCAGTGCAGGGTGGGGAATAGACGGGGCAGTGAACGCGGCAGAGCGAACACTCGTAGTGTCACATCCCAAATTTTGGAACTAAGAAAAACTTAATTTTACAAGACCCGAAATTCAGAACCAACAAAAACTTTTTGAAATATTTCCCTAATGGTTGTATTTTCCTTCCTATTGCTCTGTTTGACTTGATGTGACTTGATGTTTAAATTGTTTGGCCAATAAATATTAATCTAAAGACCACACCAAGATAAAAATATATTTAACTTTGGTGATCATGTTATGACAAGAAAATATTCCCTATATCTTTTCCATTCTTATTTCTGGCTAAAGTCCATTTCAATGATACTTGGTTTAGCAACCACCAAAATACCCACTCTTGAGAAAGTAAAAGTATTTCCAAAATTATGTGTTCCCAAAAATATGGAGATCTATATGCTATCTCCTATCTATTCTTCAACCTTGATATTTTGCAGGTGTATACAATTCCCATTTTATAAACTCTTATTTTCACTCCATTTGAAAATAACACTAGTGGGAAATATATTACCCCACATATTTCCTTTCTCAAATCTTTTTGAGAACTATTAAGTATGAGTTGAGATATTTCCTAGACATCATCTTGTCATAATTAGGAGTGATCACTTTTCCACAATATATCATTGTGGAAATGGTGGTATGATTAATTCTTGTGGTTTGAATTGTGTGGTCTTGGTTGTGATGTTGATCTCGTTGTGTTTGTTGCTTGTGTGGTTAATTAATCAAAGTTTGCTTGAACACAAGATGAAACACACGTGATAACAAATTTGGTATGTGACTTAAAATTAAAACAAACTCCTCAAATTATTCAACAAATGGAAATCAAGATCATGAGTTAAAGAAATAATCTTAATAAATTATTTTCCCTACTTAACTATCTATTTCCTTCGAACAAATATTTTCTCTATGAAAATAGAAATTATTTGAAGTTAATATATTTGTCAAGGAAGTTCCAAGAGTTCAAAAATAATATTTTGAACTTGCTTTAAAATTTCTAAAGGATTATAAATTTGTATTTAAGAAAAATGCCATATTTAAACCCTATGAACAAAAGTTGTTCAAAACATTTTATTTTGACACCCCAATGTTTGTGGAGGTTCTACATGTTATGGGAGGCTAACTGATTTTTCTCATAATTTTCTAAAATGTTTTAGTGCCCCAATTAAATCCCTAAAGTACTACTGGAAATAAAGGAAACAGGAAATAAAGAAAAGCCAGGGGTTTTCGGTAAAATTGCCGTCTTCTTCCTCTGTCATCGCCGAAGCAGGCGCTGCTTAGTGCCAGTGGCAAGCTCGCCACTGTGCCGCGCCCCACCTCGCCGCTGGGAGGGGATAAGATCACCACGAACTGCTCTTTGCTCACTCCACCCCTTCCTTATCCTCTCACTTGCCCGTCTCTCTCTCTCTCTCTCTCTCTCTCTCTCTCTCTCTCTCTCTCTCGTTTTTCTTCGGCCATGGCCATGTCCGAGCCGAGCTCGCCGCCGTATCGCCATCACTAGAGGAACCACAGAGCAGATCGAAGACCACTGTTCTCTCCGCCTCGTCGACCTCTTCCTCTCCATGCAAGGAATCGAGCCGGGGCGCCGCCGTTCGCGAGATCGACGTCGTCTTCTTCCTCTCCGGCGACTACGACCTTCTCCGACACCATCTCGAGTACTCATGCGTCGAGGGTGAGCACGCGAATCCCTTGGACATGCTCGTTGTCCTCCTAACGCCGTAGTTCGTCGTAGTGATCGTAGGCCGTGTCCAACCGCCGCTGTGGCTCGCCGTGGTCGCCGTCTCCGGTGACCATTTGGGTCCTAGCGCTGCCCCCCAGTCTCCCTGTACCCGTGCGAGTCAGATGTGCTCCATAGTCCGTCCCCGCACTTGCTCCTTCGCCGGAGCCGACCGCGTCGCCGCCGCGGTCACCGCGCGCGCCCGCGCCGGTCGTTGCTCTGCTCCAGTCAAACCTGGCGGTGGGCCTCGCATGCTTGCATGGCTGCCAGTGTGGCCACTGGCCCACACGTCAGTGACCGTGTGTAGCGCGCCGCTCGGTGCAAAACGTGCAGACTAGATTTTATGGAAAATAAAAGAAAAGGCAGATAAATGTTTTAACTTGAGAAGTTCATATCTCCTAAAATACTTGTCCAAAAATTACAAATAAGATACCAAAATGTTCAGAAAAATAAAGCCTGTCTTTTGGTGTAATTCACCTATCCAAATAAATTAGTTTAATTGATGTTTTATTAAAATAAGGAAAATGGCAGAAAAGAAAATGTTTTTGGAAAATCCATATCTTTAAAAATAATGATCCAAAAATTAAGTTTGACCTATTAAAATGTCCAGCAAGTGATAAACTTCATATTCCACCTTGTTTCCAAACATGGATAGTTATTTGTAATGTTGTTTAAAATAAATTAACAAAAGGGCCGATTTAAAAAAGATTTTAGAAATTCAATAACTTTTTATTGGTATATCAGAAAAATGTGGTTGATATATCAAAATGCTCAGAAAAATGTGAACTATCCAGTAGCATCACCATCATGCATATGTGATCACAATCACAGTACTGCACTTTTTAGAAGCTAAGGAAAGTATTAAGTTAAAGGTGGGATTATAATTTTCTCATGTAGAAATAATCAATCCTGCCCCCCATTTAAATTGCTGGATAGTTTTGCAAGTAATTTCAGTGCACTAAAATGTCATTGCCTTCATGGGTATCTTGTTAATGTTTTTACATTAGCTTGGTAAAATATTTTGAATTACAGAGATTAATTGGTGACCTAACTTTTGTCTGAAGTATTTCCTGTTTAAAGGAAGGTGCTTGTTGTTAATCTTTGCCTAAGATAGTTTTGTGATCGATGGTCCTAGTTTGGGTATAGTGTTAGACTACTGATTAGTATAAGGCCCTCGTAAGTGTAGATCTTAATTTGTTGCTCGAATGATTAGTTTGACACTTGTGGTTTGGTTTGCTTATTGATTGTTGTTTTACTTTCATGTTTGCGACACTAGATATAAACGCTACCGGAATGGTCTTTGGAAAGGATTTATTGAAGAAGAATTGGAGTTTATTTCTCTGATCAGTGAGGAAAAGTCCAGGGACATTATGCTGAAATCAGGCAAGCTACTTCTCTGAGCTTGCATCTATATAACATCTATTTTGGTTCACAGGTTTTACTTACAAAGAGCATAAGTGATTTATGTGGTGTTTGCTACTAAAGCTATGATTTTGAAACCCATTTTCCAAAATACAAGTATATTATATTTACACCCTATATGGAGGTGTTAGATGGAAATTCTTTCTTTTTCAAACTATAGGATGGAAAAAATATTGGTTACTCAAAACTCCTTTGAAATACTTGTATGGAGGTGGAATGCCGAGATGTCGGTGTTGAAGTGAAGAAATGGAGAATGGTGATGTTTTATGAAAAATGCACATTGTGTCCTAGTACTATGATGACCAATCTTACCTTGTGCGACCACATTTACCCACATATGGGCAAGGGCGTAGTCATATAATTTGCTCATATTAGTATGGGGTTCCTCAACAACGGAGATGACTCCGTTCCATGAGGGGATGGTTCGGTGACCTACCCCTGACCTGGGTCCTCGCTCAAACTCTGTGGAAAGATAAGGAAGAGGATAGAAGGATCGTCCCCTATACACCGCCGGGCAAAACTATGAGTCCTCACACTTATATTCCGACGGGCTGGGTTAAGTGTTGATGGAAAGTGTCATAGCGGCAGGGTCCAATACTAGCATTAGCAAAGGACATGCTATGGTCGGTGACTCAACTTCGCATACACCTTGTATGGCGGGACATGGCTGACACGATGAGTTGCCGGATGGATGTGGGAAAAGCGTGCTACGTCTGCAGAGTGTAAAAACTATTAGAATAGCCGAGTCCTCGGATATGGACAGTTGGGAGGCTGTCCTAAGACCATGTGCTAGTTTTACAAAGTTTTAAGATTTGAAAAGAAAATGAAGATGTTTTATATAGGCAACTATACCGAAGGGCTGGTATGAGGTTGCTGGAAAAGAGGAAGACCATGAAGGGCTATGGTCGAGAAGTGCAAAGTTTTGTGTTTTAAAAGTGGAAAATATTTTATGCAACTATACCGACGGGCTAGTATGAGGTTGTTGGAAAATAATTTGACCATGAAGGGCTTTGGTCGAAAAAGGAGGAGTTTTGGAGAAACAAACAAAATGGTGATTTTCGAGAAAAATGTTTTAAAAGAGACTTCTTACCTTTTTAACAAAGATATATTTTCCAGGAAAATGTTTTAAAAAGAGAATTCTTACCTTTTTCAACAAAGAGATATTTCCGGGAAAATGTTTATAAAAGAGACTTCTTACCTTTTTCCACAAAGATGTATTTTTGGGAAAATGTTTATAAAAGAGACTTCTTACCTTTTTCAACAAAGATGTATTTTTGGGAAAAAGTTTTAAAAGAGACTTCTTACAAAGACAGATTTATGGGAAAAAGTTTTAAAAGCCTTCTTTCCTTTTTTAAATAAAGTTATATGAAATTCAAACAAAAGTATATCCTTCTCTTTTTCGATAAGGATGTAGAGTTTTCAAAGCAAATAAAGTTTATTTAAACAATAAAAAGAGTAGTGCATGCTCATTTTGGGGGTAGTTTGCGAGTACAATCAAATGTACTCATATTGGTTTCGTCCCTGGCTATTGTCTTAGCCAGATTTTGAAGATGAGCAGTTCGGAGAAGAAGATGTCAATGGCGTCGATGCGAACTAGGGCGCTTCCCAGATAGCTGCCTGTAGGGTTATGGCAAATGACTTGTGCTCCATGTTGTCCGATGATTTCCGCTGCAAGTACCTGATGAAGCTCACGACTTCAATCAAGTAAGTATATTCATTCGGTATTTATGGATGTTCTTTTGATTCCAGTTCGATTGTGCTCAGCGACACACTGATCATGTGATCGCTGATGTTGTAGGCACAAGGGTATTTTGGACAGCTAGTCCGGGGTACCCACAAGACTTGGTATCAGAGCAATCCTGACTATAGGAGACCTTAGTTAGCATGGACGTCAGTTAGGAGAAAGCTATTTTTGGAAAGAAATATATTACTACCTAAATTATTTTTATCTAAGGAAGCCTAAGTATAACTTCCACTCTTTTCACCTTCTTGAATTATTCTAAACCTTACCTCTTGTCTAAAGGTTTATCAAAAGTTTCCTTCATTTGTCTTACCTCCATTCCAACTTACATACTTGACGATATCCCAAACCAGACCTGGGTACTTTGCAACCCAAAGACCTCAACATCAAAATGATTTATACGCGAAGACCGAGGATTCGTTGCAACCTTCAGAAATTGCAGTAATTCACCGCCAAAGTTTCTCACTTGGACAAGGTGAAGAAAATCCTCGAGATACGAAGACCCTACCAAGTTTCAAGCTCAATGACATCAATCTGCCAATAAGTTAAAGACAGGAAGACCTCAACAAACATGGCTGACCCAGACCCATAGGATGTATAGGATACGCTCACTTGTCTTTCTTGAGCTACTCCCATTAACCCGAGTATTAGACGCCGTTGGTACTAAATGTACCTTGCGTGTTGATTGATTATGTGTTTGTTCCTTGTTTGTGTGTTGGTGTTTGCGAGTTCTCTATTTGTGTGTTGTTTTTCTGGTTTGTTCACAATCACGCCTTGTCGGCAGCACAACGTAACCACACTTTTATCTCTTGCTTTATTTTTGACTGTTTGCAAAAACATTTTTGCCTTGTTGGCCATAGATGCACTTTTTTGTATCCTTTCAAAAGTCCGACTTAGAAAACCCTCCAGAAAATTTTCTCCTAGTAAGAGGAGCAAGGTATGGAATACTCTCTACTCCAAGACTCTGCGACCATCTGCAAGACAGATAGCGGCCTTCATACGTCGTTTTGTACAACCACATCAAGCCATCGAGAAAGATGAAGATTCAAGACCCGACGTTAGATGACACTAGTCGTATCCCATCGGTCTAACAAAAGAATATGAAAACTAACATAACTAACATAATTTATCTAACTTTAAATCTCTCATCTAACCAAATTTTGCAAGATTACTAACTGCTTTTTTCTAGACAAAGGAAAGAGGTGCCATAGGACGACTCAAAACTAGTTGGTAGAAAGGAGAACTTTAGGAGGATATAAGAGTGTTGAACTCTAAGATTATTAGTCAAAAGGATCCCTTAAGAATCTAGTTGAGGAGATCAAAATTTGGTGGATGATGTTGGTAATATCAAAAATTTGGGGTTTAGAATAGAAGTGAAAACTTGGAGTGGATCGATAAATTAATTGGGTTTGGACAGATGATATATTTGATTAATACTCTGGGGCTAACCAGTTGTGGTCCCCAACCATTGGTGGTTATCTAGAGCTAGAAGACGTGAACCTTGATTTAAGGTTTAGAAATAAAGGTGAAAGTTATTGGATTTTTAGGAAGCACTTGCTAATAAAATGATGTTTGGATTGGTTAGAAGCAAGTAAATTAAGAAGAATACTCCGGTGTTGGAACGTTTAGGGTGATTCTTAGCACAAGTGACCTTTGTACTAAATTCTTATAGAATTATAGGAAGTGGTCAAAGATGAGTTAACAAATGAGTAGATCGTTGTATGCAAGAAATAATTGGTGGGGGATAAGTGAATGTTTATCGGATTCTAGGAATCAATATGACTGGTCTAGTAGCCAGACATTCTAGGTGACAGTAGTTTTCAGAGCTTGTCAGGCTCTGTTTGGATTGTTCTTAGAAAGATCATTTATCTTTGATTATGAGATCAAGGCCCAAAAGTGTTGAGATAAAATCTGAATTTGGTTAGAAAGTGGGTCAATTCTTGAGGATACGATCACAAGATTGTTGGATGCTTTATTTAGCTTTGATGATATGGTCGTGGGAAAATGACAACCTGAAGGAGTCAGATATTATGAGATATGCCTATCTAGGGGGGGGGCAAAAAAAAAATCAATCAAGAAATAATTGGTGGACCACTGTGATTTTTGTGATGGAATGTAATGGGAAGACTATGCCTAAAAGGTTTGATGGGTATCCGATAGATTGAACTATAATATGATAAAGAGCTTATTCCCGAGGAAGATGATGGTGGATTAATAATTTTAGCTTGGGCAAGGACCATGCTTCAAATTAACTAGTTGATAGTAGTGGCCTTACCAGAGATATTGGAATGGTATTTTGAAAACTCGAGAATTAGAGGCCTATGTAAAGTTGGTTGTTTAGGATCTTAGGTTTAATAAGTTTGATGTTTAAAGTATGGTACCCAACTCCCTTGAAAACTAACATAAGCCCCTCAACCACAAAGTTTTCCCGGAAACCCTAACTATTCTGGTGCACTCTAACTTACATGTGAAGACACTTGCGAAGCTTCGTGAAGACCCAGACCCAAAGAAGCATTCCACGACCAGCCTTTTTCCGCCAAGCCGAAGGAAGAAAGGCGTGAAGAAAATCTACCGGGAGTCGCTAAGGAAAATCAAAGGGGGGGGGGAAGCAACTGCAATTGGGCGTCAACAACCACCAAACAGGCTGAGAAACAACTAGCAGTTTTAACATCCTGCTTCTAACTAGAGGCCGGAGAGAGTCAAGTACACAGACTTGACGCATCCTGAGGACAACGCGTCCCTATCTGCGACCCTCGTAAGGAGACAATATTAGGAAGTGATATCTCCACCGACCCCAAGCACCGAGGAATGACACCCAAGACGAAGATCGTCAAGCTACCTCGGAAGAACAATGCCTCCAAGTCAACTCCAGCAGCAACCTTCAGGGGGAACCTTCAAGACCCTTTTTAAGGGGGGAAGACCTGCAATACGTATACCAGAAGGTGTTAATAATCAGTTCCTTGCGTCTTAGCCTTGTAGTGTCTGGAAACAGCCAACCAAGACTATCCATCCGAGTCAATCGTCAAGTCAACCCCATCATCAAAGATCTGAATTCAGCATAGAAGTTTATCGACAAAGAAAGCCTCGCATCATCAAGTTGTCAAGATCTCACATGGCAACCTCGCTGAAGAAGCATCGACCTCGGAAGTATAGCCAGCCCAAAACCCGTGCCCACGTACTCCCCGGTTACCCCACCTCGCAAATCTTGAGGACGAGATTTATTTTTAAGAGGGGAAGATCTGTCACATCCCAAATTTTGGAACTAAAAAAAACTTAATTTTACAAGACCCAAAATTCAGAACCAACAAAAACTTTTTCAAATATTTCCCTAATGGTTGGATTTTCCTTCCTATTGCTCTGTTTGACTTGATGTCTAAGTTGTTTGGCCAATAAATATTAACCTAAAGACAACACCAAGATAAAAATATATTTAACTTTGGTGATCATGTAAAATATTCCCTATATCTTTTCCATTCTTATTTCTGGCTAAAGTCCATTTCAATGATACTTGGTTTAGCAACCACCAAAATACCCACTCTTGAGAAAGTAAAAGTATTTCCATAATTATGTGTTCCCAAAAATATGGAGATCTATATGCTATCTCCTATCTATTCTTCAACCTTGATATTTTGCAGGTGTATACAATTCCCATTTTATAAACTCTTATTTTCACTCCATTTGAAAATAACACTAGTGGGAAATATATTACCCCACATATTTCCTTTCTCAAATCTTTTTGAGAACTATTAAGTATGAGTTGAGATATTTCGTAGACATCATCTTGTCATAATTAGGAGTGATCACTTTTCCACAATATAGCATTGTGGAAATGGTGGTATGATTAATTCTTGTGGTTTGAATTGTGTGGTCTTGGTTGTGATGTTGATCTCGTTGTGTTTGTTGCTTGTGTGGTTAATTAATCGAAGTTTGCTTGAACACAAGATGAAACACACGTGATAACAAATTTGGTATGTGACATAAAATTAAAACAAACTCCTCAAATTATTCAACAAATGGAAATCAAGATCATGAGTTAAAGAAATAATCTTAAAAAATTATTTTCCCTACTTAACTATCTATTTCCTTCAAACAAATATTTTCTCTATGAAAATAAAAATTATTTGAAGTTAATATATTTGTCAAGGAAGTTCCAAGAGTTCAGAAATAATATTTTGAACTTGCTTTAAAATTTCTAAAGGATTATAAATTTGTATTTAAGAAAAATGCCATATTTAAACCCTATAAACAAAAGTTGTTCAAAACATTTTATTTTGACACCCCAATTTTTGTGGAGCTTCTACATGTTATGGGGAGGCTACCTGAGTTTTCTTATAATTTTCTAAAATGTTTTAGTGCCCCAATTAAATCCCTAAATTACTACTGGAAATAAAAGAAACAGGAAATAAAGAAAAGCCAGGGGGTTTTCTGTAAAATCGTCATCCTCTTCCTCTGTCATCGCCGAAGCAGGCGCTGCTTAGCGCCAGTGGCTAGGTCGCCACTGTGCCACGCCCCACCTCACCGCTGGGAGGGGATAAGATCACCACGAACTGCTCTCTGCTCACTCCACCCCTTCCTTATCCTCTCACTTGCCCGTCTCTCTCTCTCTCGTTTTTCTTCGGCCATGGCCATGTCCGAGCCGAGCTCACCGTCGCCTCGCCATCACTAGAGGAACCGCAGAGCAGATCGAAGACCACCGTTCTCTCCGCCTCGTCCACCTATTCCTTTCCGTGCAAGGAATCGAGCCGGGGCGCCGCCGTTCACGAGATCGACATCGTCTTCTTCCTCTCCGGCTGCCGCGCGTCGATCAAGCTCGCCGTCGACTATGACCTTCTCCGACACCGCCCGAGTACTCACGCGTCGAGGGTGAGCACGCGAATCCCTTGGACATGCTCGTTGTCCTCCTAACGTCGTAGTTCGTCGTAGTGATCGTGTCCAACCGCCGCCGTGGTCGCCGTCTCCGGTGACAATTTGGGTCGTAGCGCTGCCCCCCAGTCTCCCTGTACCTGTGCGAGTCAGATGTGCTCCTTAGTCCGTCCCCGCGCTTGCTCCTTCGCCGGAGCCGAGCGTGTCGCCGCCGCGGTCACCGCACGCGCCTGCGCCGGTCGTGGCTCTGCTCCAGTCAAACCTGGCGGTGGGCCTCGCTCGCTTGCGTGGCTACCAGCGTGGCCGCTGGCCCACACGTCAGTGACCGTGTGTAGCGCGCCGCTTGGTGCAAAACGTGCAGACTGGATTTTCTGGAAAATAAAAGAAAAGGCAGATAAATGTTTTAACTTGAGAAGTTCATATCTCCTAAAATACTTGTGCAAAAATTACAAATTAGATACCAAAATGTTCAGAAAAATAAAGCCTGTCTTTTGGTGTAATTCACCTATCCAAATAAATTAGTTTAATTGATTTTTTATTAAAATAAGGAAAATGGCAGAAAAGAAAATGTTTTTGGAAAATCCATATCTTTAAAAATAATGATCCAAAAATTAAGTTTGACCTATCAAAATGTCCAGCAAGTGATAAACTTCATATTCCACCATGTTTCCAAACATGGATAGTTATTTGTAATGTTGTTTAAAATAAATTAACAAAAGGGCCGATTTAAAAAGGATTTTAGAAATTCAATAACTTTTTATTGGTATATCAGAAAAATGTGGTTGATCTATCAAAATGCTCAGAAAAATGTGAACTATCCAGTAGCATCACCATCATGCATATGTGATCACAATCACAGTACTGCACTTTTTAGAAGCAAAGGAAAGCATTAAGTTAAATAATCCTGCCCCCCATTTAAATTGCTGGATAGTTTTACAAGTAAATTCAGTGCACTAAAATGTCATTGCCTTCATGGGTATCTTGTTAATGTTTTTACGTTAGCTTGGTAAAATATTTTGAATTACAGAGATTAATTGGTGACCTAACTTTTGTCTGAAGTATTTCCTGTTTAAAGGAAGGTGCTTGTTGTTAATCTTTGCCTAAGATAGTTTTGTGATCGATGGTCCTAGTTTGTGTATAGTGTTAGACTACTGATTAGTATAAGGCCCTCATAAGTGTAGATCTTAATTTGTTGCTCGAATGATTAGTTTGACACTTGTGGTTTGGTTTGCTTATTGATTGTTGTTTTACTTTCATGTTTGCGACGCTAGATATAAACGCTACCGGAATGGTCTTTGGAAAGGATTTATTGAAGAAGAAGTGGAGTTTATTTCTCTGATCAGTGAGGAAAAGTCAAGGGACATTATGCTGAAATCAGGCAAGCTACTTCTCTGAGCATGCATCTATATAACATCTATTTTGGTTCACAGGTTTTACTTACAAAGAGCATAAGTGATTTATGTGATGTTTGCCACTAAAGCTATGATTTTGAAACCCATTTTCCAAAATACAAGTATATTATATTTACACCCTATATGGAGGTGTTAGATGGAAATTCTTTCTTTTTCAAACTATAGGATGGAAAAAATATTGGTTACTCAAAACTCCGTTGAAAATACTTGTATGGAGGTGGAATGCCGAGATGTCGGTGTTGAAGTGTAGAAATGGAGAATGGTGATGTTTTATGAAAAATGCACATTGTGTCCTAGTACTATGACGACCAATCTTACCCTGTGCGACCACATTTACCCACATATGGGCAAGGGCGTAGTCATATAATTTGCTCATATTAGTATGGGGTGCCTCAACAACGGAGATGACTCCGTTCCATGAGGGGATGGTTCGGCGACCTACCCCTGACCTGGGTCCTCGCTCAAACTCTATGGTATGATAAGGAGGAGGATAGAAGGATCGTCCCTATACACCGTCGGGCAGAACTATGAGTCCTCACACTTAGATTCCGACGGGCTAGGTTAAGTGTTGATGGAAAGTGTCATAGCGACAGGGTCCTATACTAGCATGAGAAAAGGACAGGCTATGGTCGGTGACTCAACTTCGCATACACCTTGTATGGCGGGACGTGGCTGACACGATGAGTTGCCGGATGGATGTGGGAAAAGCGTGCTACCTCTGCAGAGTGTAAAAACTATTCGAATAGCCGAGTCCTCGGATATGGAAAGTTGGGAGGCTATCCTAAGACCATGTGCAAGTTTTACAAAGTTTTAAGATTTGAAAAGAAAATGGAGATGTTTTATATAGGCAACTATACCGAAGGGCTGGTATGAGGTTGCTGGAAAAGAGGAAGACCATGAAGGGCTATGATCGAGAAGTGCAAAGTTTTGTGTTTTAAAAGTGGAAAATGTTTTATGCAACTATACCGACGGGCTGGTATGAGGTTGTTGGAAAATGATTTGACCATGAAGGGCTTTGGTCGAAAAAGGAGTAGTTTTGGAGAAACAAACAAAATGGTGATTTTCGGGAAAATGTTTTAAAAGAGACTTCTTACCTTTTTAACAAAGATGTATTTTCCAGGAAAACGTTTTAAAAAGAGAATTCTTACCTTTTTCAACAAAGAGATATTTCCGGGAAAATGTTTATAAATGAGACTTCTTACCTTTTTGCACAAAGATGTATTTTTGAGAAAATGTTTATAAAAGACTTCTTACCTTTTTCAACAAAGATGTATTTTTGGGAAAAAGTTTTAAAAGAGATTTCTTACAAAGACAGATTTATGGGAAAAAGTTCTAAAAGCCTTCTTTCCTTTTTCAAATAAAGTTATATGAATTTCAAACAAAGGTTAAACAAAAGTCTATCCTTCTCTTTTTCGATAAGGATGTAGAGTTTTCAAAGCAAATTTTTTTTATTTAAACAATAAAAAGAGTAGTGCATGCTCATTTCGGGGGTAGTTTGCGAGTACAATCAAATGTACTCATATTGGTTTCGTCCCTGGCTATTATCTTAGCCAGATTTTGAAGATGAGCAGTTCGGAGAAGAAGATGTCAATGGCGTCGATGCGAACTAGGGCGCTTCCCAGATAGCTGCCTGTAGGGTTATAGCAAATGACTTGGGCTCCACGTTGTCTGATGATTTCTGCTGCAAGTACCTAATGAAGCTCACGGCTTCAATCAAGTAAGTATATTCATTCGGTATTTATGGATGTTCTTTTGATACCAGGTCGATTGTGCTCAGCGACACACGATCATGGGATCGCTGATGTTGTAGGCACAAGGGTATTTCGGACAGCTAGTCCGGGGTACCCACATGTAGTCCACCTTCGAACAAGGGCTCCTCGAGCTCATTTAGGGCGGGGGATTGGAACCACTCGTTGAGCTTGGCACCGACATTGCAGTTGGCACCGAAGCTTCGGATGAAAAGTCGTTTGACTGGCCCAAGGTGTGCGGCGAGAATCTGGTAGACTGTGCTGATGCGCTCGTCATCCAGGTGGCCGATACGGTGGTCGACGGTAAGTTTCAAGGGGACGGAGCGCCATAGGGGGCTCCACCGCTTGGAGAGCATGGTTGTACGTGCGCCAGCTTTGATGGGAAGGAGGGAGATGATGATGCGCAGCATCTTTTCGGGGAGGTCGCTGATGAGGTCGAGGCTCGCCGGATGCTCTTGCGGTTCTGCCACGACCCGCTTGCTCTTGTTGGACTCCTCGATCTCCATCTCAGCCGCCGGCGACACATGCAAGCTCTCGGCGGTGGGGTTTTCTGGGAGTGGGGTTTTTTGGGGCGTGCGGCAGTGTTGGAGGAAGCTCTCGGCGGTGGTGTTTTCCGGGAGTGGTTTATTTTGGGCGTGCGGCAGTGTTGGAGGGGATAGGCGGGTGAATAGGCGGCAATAAACTATGCACAACAGTAGACCGTTGAGGGAAACTAAATTTTGGCTTTCTGAACGACCTACCATTTTTTTTAATTTTTTTATTGGTTTCTAAAATTCAACTTAAGGTTATATACCCAAAATATGATACCATGCATATAATTCTATATACTAAGAGTCGTAGCTTTTGATTTTTCTCCGATTTTTGGGCTTCCGCCCAAACTGACAGTATAAACTGTTAACTGAATATTTGGTCTTCTTGTCATAAAGGTAACAGGGTTTCATGGGTACCCAAACAAGAGAATGAAAAAGGAGTTTTCCTTTCGAGGTATTTACCTTTGATTCTGAGGTTATTAATCATCCGGATCGGACTAGCTTAGTTTGCAGTTATAAATTTATTTCTTAATGGTTGTTCCTTGCATGTAGGTCCAGGTATCCAAGGGAGGGACACGTTTGAGAAAATATTGCTTTTTCGCCAATCGTGTTAAGCTGTCTGAGGCTCAGACTACTCTTCTTAGAGAAGAGGTTGATGCTGCGCCGAAACCTAATATACCTTATTACATTTGCACCATGAGAAGCTCAATGGCGTGCTGCTAGGAGCCTAGCATAGCTAGTACACAGCTGTAATCTACTCATGTCAGATCATTTCGATACGCAATGGCATTGCAGCAGATAGTGAAAGGACTACACGTGCGGTAGTAAAATGAAACGAGGTAGTAAGTAATTTTCTCTCTTGCCACTCCATCGTCTTCACCACTGCCTCCTTCTCGTCGATCCATAGTTCCATACTAGCCCACTTTGAGTGATTGACATGTGGGATCGACATCTGTTCTATGAAAAATTAAAAGTAAATCGGCGTAATTACGGTAGAGTGAGGGAGTAGCCTTCTGACTAATCAACATCTGAACAAAACAACCAACTACTTTGGTAGTAGCAATTTTTTGGTATTTCGCCGCAAAGAAAAAGTAGGAGTACTATTTGATAATAGCCACAACGTAGTACAGTACGCTGGGTTCAAATGATTCACTACACTGCGGAGCAGTGGATCCTTGTGTCACAGCAGAGAATCGATTCACAATCTTTTGTTGACTGCATCATAGCCAAGCTACAGTACTTATATTCACTGCAGCTAGTATTTGCCATCGATTCTAACAAAACCATTTTCACTGGCTGGTATTGATACGACATCCGTGCACGTTTGCGTTGTATCTCTGGCCTATACGTCGGCTGATCTGGCGTGCAAAAATAGTATTAGTACTCCCTTCCTACAAGAATACTTCTCAGATGTTTTAGCAACACAGACTACATACGGACTGAAATGAGTTAATCTACACATTAATATGTGTCTAGATACATCCGTATGTAATCCGTATTGAAATGTCTAAACCTCTTATATTTTTGGTACGGAGGGACCGAGGGAGTAACAAGGTAAAAAGTAGCCTGCTATGAGAAATAGCGGCGGCCTCCTCGAAATGAATACACACGCTATAGCGTGCTATATTTTAAACAACGAATCGAAAAAACCAGATATTGCAATAAAATAAAGAATTTAATTCAACAAGAATAAAGAATAAATCAAAAAAGTCAGAAGAATGCATAACCACATACAAAATTTGTGTTCTCACATAACATCAACATCCCCACGGGACAAAAACATAGCATAAATTGCCTATTCAGAATCATTAGCATTATTAGCAATGTCATTTTCCGATTCATATCAGGATCCAGCAGATTGCAGTTTATCACCACCACAAACAGGAACAAACTTCTTCTTCATAAGTGGAAAACTCGGCCCTTTTTGTCGATAAGCTCAAAAAAATAGCATGCTATCTAGCGCTTGACGTTTTAGTGCGATACAACGTGCTGTATATCAAGTGAATAAGCACCATACAATAGCGAGTAAAAGAAATAAAATAAGCGTGGACTTGGCAGATTTATTCTAACGCGTGATTAATTAGCGCCTAAAGTGCGCAGTTTTTTCCATGGGTCTAACCTCATGAAAAAATCCTTCACTTCCATATATAGGATTCAACGAGACACCCAAACGCCATGGCGATATCCATGGTTAACTTGTCGCATGCTTTCATGCATGTCCAAACTCGGCACAAACATGTGTTTTAACATTGTAAACAAGATTGTCAAAGCAAGATTCAAAGATTTTTGTTATGTCTTTTCTTACAATTTTGTTAATGCTGAAAATGTGATTTTTAGCATGTACCACAAATATATTGGAAAATTTGTCTGTCCCGGTTTTCACACAAATTATCTCATATATAAGGCACAATCCATGGAAACCTTGGATTTTTAGCTTTTTAGCTATATTGCAAAGATCAAAAGAATTTATTTAATGGGATTTACGGTTATGAACTAAAATTTCATAAACTTGAATTACAACATTTTTTTCAATTTTTACCACAAGATACTCTAGTGAGAGCGTAAGCAAGTGATGCTTTCAGCTACTCCGAGGACATACGTCCTAGCACAGAGAGAAGAAGCATTTCTCAGTTTATCGAACGATGCAAGTAGAGAGTTATGCAAATTAAGTTCGTGAAATGTTTCGTGTACGGTTTTTGGAATAGCGATGGGGCTTGTTTCTATTTAATTAGATAGAAATCCGGGTATTCAAGCTCTTGTTTTTTGCAACATTAGTCGCTTAGTTTTTAACTTTGACTCACTTCATTTACCAAAAAAAATGTTTTGGGAAAAGCTCCACTGATCGACATTTGTAACAATTTGGGGATGAAACAATTGCTAATCTAATCTAATATTTTAGTTAAATTAATTGTCCATTCGCGTGCTAGTGTGCGCTATAATTCATAAACTTACAATATGCAGAAAATTTGATTTTTTAGTGTCCAGTTCGCGAGCAACACGCACTGTGAGTGTCAGTTCGCGTCCACTTTGGATGAAGATCCTGACAACGCTCTGTGACATGTCGCGAATGCACCCTTGCACGTATGGTCGTAAACATTAAATTCTCGCGTCAATTTGTGTCCTCTTTCCAAAGTGTGTGACATGTGTTGTTGTCCTAGCTGGTTATCAATTCGGATCAAACCATCATCGATCGCACGAGCGCACCTAAACTGGTCGACATGACTACACCAAGGTACTGGACAATTTTGGATGTGAGACAGATTTTAATGAAATTTCTTTTTTTTGTGGCACTTTACTTGATTTCACTCTATTTATCCTGTAGTTTAATTCCGTTTTAATTTCGATGTATTCTGTAATGTAAATACAATGAAATTAATTATGCAAAATGAAATTTAAACAAAATAAAAAAGGTGATCTCACTTATATAAGACATGCTGGTAGCTAAATTTGAACGAGCAAAACGTGTTATATTTAGTTACAGAGGGTTCTGGAGGGTAAATATCATGTCACGTCTGCACGCATGCAGCGTGCGGTCTCTTCATACTTCTACACACGCAGACACGCTATTTCCAATGTTCTCTCGATCTCCTCATAGGTGTTAATATCTCACCGTTGCACTGTGCCAATAAAAGGCACCATCCACATTTCATACCGCATATCTCCCCTTCCTCGAGTCATCTCCCTCTCCACAGCACTAGCACAACCATGGGCGACCACTGGTGGCAGGATGGGGCCTTCATCATCCCAAGTGACGGCAGCGACGAAGACAGGGAGGGCTACGTTCCCTGGTATGAAGGGAATGTGATATAGATCAACGTGATCCAAAGGGTTTTTAGTCCCGATCTTTCACGACGAACCAAGAACAACAACGGAATCAATCCCACGCACGCAGCAAACAACAGATCGAAAACGATCAGCAATCAAAACCAGCAACTCCTCGATAACGGCGACCCATCTTGGGTAAACCCTTACGATATAACTCAATCTTACATAATTTCAACTCCCTCACAATGGTGCACACCCTGGCTTTATATAGTAGCCGACTCAACTTGACTTACAAGTAAAAACCAACTAGGAAAATAAAATAACTTGACTCGGACCCACTTTTGCCAAACTGAAAAAAAACAACACACTAAAATAAAAAGGACTATTCTGAAGGTGCGCCGCCATCTTCAACACGTTGCTAGGTGGCCCCCAACCGCACTCCTGCAAGGATAACACGATCCACCAATATTGGACTCTAATTGAACCTATCTTCTCTTTGCGCGGCAAAAAAAGGAACAACGATCGTCTCTTGAGAACATCAGCAGTAGGGAAACGAATATATGTAGCATTCATAGGATGTGCCGTATCATCCTCCCCCCTTCAGGCGAAACCGTCCTCGGTTTCGAGTCATCTTCTGCAGCAACATCGTCATGAACAAGCTGAACGTCAACCATAGAAACGTCAACCGTAGAATCTGCAGAAACGACATGAATTGCTGCACTATCGGCCGCATCTATAGGCTGAATGGGTGCAAGAACAAGTGCAGCAGTGTCGGCCACTACAGGAATTGCAGCAGCTTCGACTTCCCTCTTATTTGCCTCTTCGAACTCTTTAAGCTTCAATTCGGCCTCCTTCTTCTGCAATCGCTCATCTCTCCAAGCCTTGTAGATTATGGTATCCATAGATTTCAGTGCATACTCTCTCTTACCACGAATCACAGTATATTGGTAGTACGTGTACGTGTCATAGTTCAAGGAGTAGACTGCACCACGGCTGTCCTAACAAAACATGACACGAAACCATATACTCTGGAAGTACGTCGCACAGAACCACAAAAGATAATGGTCCTAGCATACATTGCACTTGTGTTTGGTATGTGATAGTGAACCTGTCTGGACCCCAACATAACTGGTAGGGTTGTGGATGCAGTGTCCTCGATAAGTTCAGCTTCTCCACCATCTCAAGACTAACAATATTGACAGTACTCAAATGATCGATCGTCAAGCACATGCTCTGTCTTGTACCTTCAGCTTAGTGTGAAACAGGTTATTGCATTCGCCCCTCTCTTCTAAATAAAATCCAGCAGATAAGCAGGCCATGGTCGTCGCACAAAACAGTGTCGCCGTGGCGAAACGGTGGTCGGCAACGTAAATAACAAGCAGTAGCAGAAACGGCAAACAGTAGACAACTTGGACAGGTTAGGCTGCAGGGATCGATCAGAGACAAAACCAAACACTCCGCGTAGAATTAATGATCCGATCCAAGTAACAGCCTCACATGCAGATTTTTATATATATATTTTTTACTAACAGATCCGGTGCACAAGCCCTTACCCAATAGGTATGCTCCTTTTCCTTGTACAAGCAAAGCAGAATCGTACCAGACAATACCGATCTGATCTGTATTTTCCTTTTTTTTTCTTTCCTTGGCAATCGAATCCAATCTAATCGGTATCTTCCTTCTTTCTTCCCAAACGCAAACTCCGGGCCGATCCAATCTAGCGATGGTAACAGACACGGACTCCCTCGTGATCGAGTGGAGCGATAGAAACGCGAGGCAAGCTGCAACAAAAACTGAAGAACGGCGGCGGTGATCCAAGGCAGTACTAGCCTCCGACAGAGCTTCCACGTACGGCAGCAGCAAATCAAACAGGACTGGTGTCTTGGCGTGGCGCCACCGGCAGCAAAACTTCTAAGAACAAATCAAGAGCAGCAGATCAATCTCAGAACAAACTCGCCGTGAGAAACCCGACGAATCTGATACCAAAATGATACGGATCAACGTGATCCAAAGGGTTTTTAGGCCTGATCTTTCACGGCGAACCAAGAACATTAACGTTGGATAGATTGGAATCAATCCCACACACGTAGCAAACAACAGATCGAAAACGATCAGCAATCAAAACCAGCAACTTCTCGATAACGGCGACCAATCCTGGGTAAACCCTTACGATATAACTCAATCTTACATAATTTCAACTCCCTCACAATGGTGCACACCCCGGCTTTATATAGTAGCCGACTCAACTTGACTTACAAGTAAAAACCAACTAGGAAAATAAAATAACTTGACTCGGACCCACTTTTGCCAAACTGAAAATAAAAACAACACACTAAAATAAAAAGGACTATTCTGAAGGTGCGCCGCCATCTTCAACACGTTGCTAGGTGGCCCCCGACCGCACTCCTGTAAGGATAACACGATCCACCAATATTGGACTCTAATTGAACCTATCTTCTCTTTGCGCGGCAAAAATAGGAACAACGATCGTCTCTTGAGAACATCAGCTGTAGGGAAACGAATATATGTAGCATTCATAGGATGTGTCGTATCAGAATGATCCGTCAGATTCGGATCCCTGAGCGACCAGCACGACGACCTCGACGAGGAGGATTCCGATGAGGAGGGCCCGGCGATGGACGCCAGCCTCGACGACGACATCGATAAGGACGCCGACGACGAGGAAGAGGAGGACAAGGACGATGGCGCGGAACTGCCATCGAAGAAGCAGAAGTAATATAGTGCAGTAGTAGTACTAGTTTAATTAGTAGTATTAGTATGAGTAGGATATCCTTTTGTAGATGAAGAAGAAGAGCTATCTTTTTCTTAATCAATGTAACGGGCAAAGTGTTGCACCGTGTTTCAAGATAAAAGAAGAAACATTCACTACTATATATACGGTTGTAGTGGTACAAAAGAAGAACCTTGCTTTATCGAAGATACGGTGGTCTTGAACGCGGCTCGCCATGCCGAGTATTGGTCTTTAACTCTTGATACGACCATTAACTTAGCCATAGATAGCATGGCAATGACTACGGTCATAATTTGGACTCAAATCCATCAATCTTCATACATGCAACAAGTCCGTTTTGTGAAGACATTTTCTTATTTGATATTTATGATTTTTCCTTGATAATGTTACAATAAAAAGATAACTCTCAGCAAAATTTGCAAAAATATTGAACTTCTCGCAATTTAAGTCATTTTTGTCAACAACGCGGCTAAAATTTCCTCTCCAGATATATAGGTAACTACCATATGTGAATAATATTCCGGGTTGTTGATATCTTCTCTTTTTTCAAGTTTCAGCTGATTTCACGAAATCAAGTAAAAGTTGTTGTAATATTATACTACCTCCGTTTCGTAGAGTAAGGTGTATATTTTAAGTCAAAAAGTCAACAGAGTCTAACTTTGCCCAATATTATTGACAGAACTAAGAACATTTATAAATTTTGATAAACGTACAATAAATGAACATTTATACTACAGTGAGTCTATTAATTGCTGCTGATTTGATATTCGAAACGTTCATATTTTTAACAAAAAAATTGGTCAAAGTTACACTATGTTGACTTTTGGAAGAAAATATATCCCTTACTTTAAGGAACAGGGCCGGGGAGTATGTTTATGATTTTCCTTCATCTATCTATCTATATATAAAAGCTCTCCCTCTCAGCCTCCCCTCACGCTGGCCACGTCACGCGGCACTGTTCACCTACAGTAACTATAGTACCCGCACGAATCCGCGCCGTCAATCGTCGATCGTACGGTCCATCTAGCTGCTATAAGCGTGAGGGACCTATCCATAATTTTGCGAAAACCTAGGGACTTTATCGCAAAAACTCCCGCACATCTCGACCTTCTCTGCTCTCTCCTTCCCCACGCACGGCCGGAGCTGCCACCGCCGCCGCCGCGTCGTGCCGCCGCTGCACGCCTTTCCGTTCAGATCGAAGACTACCCGTGAGATGGCCTCGCCTCCCTATCCATCCTCGCCAAAAATCGCGGGCCGGGAAGCTCGGAGACGCCCGCACCGTCGTCGTCTTCCCCGTGATCGTCCGCCGCTGCCGTGCCCCGATTCGCCGCCTCCCGACCTCGCCTTGCCCAGCGCCGCCACACATCAGTTGCTCGCGACGCGCCGCATCAACCACGCTAGGCCGTGCCATCTCTATCGGCCTCCATCGACGCCGCCATGGTCGACATGGTCGCACGGGGAAGACGGCAGCCATTGCTGACGTCATTAAATGATGTCAGCACGGGCCCACAAGTTAGACTCCCGTTCTTTTCGTATTTTTTTTGTAAATGATTAAATTTCTGACGCGCGGGTCCCATTTGTCAGGACATCAACAATAATTACATAAAAAAGGTTGAAATTTATTAAATTTATAACTTTTAAACCGTAATTCAGAATAACACAAATGATATATCAAAATTTGCAGAAATATAAGAGTTTTTGCACATTTTACATTTCAAGAAATTTTAAAATTTCAGAAAACTTCAAACTTTCCACATAACCTAATAAATGTCCATTTTGTTTAAAATTTGTAATCTACAATTCAAAATAATACAAATAATATATCAAAAATCTCCAAATTTACCAAATTTCCAAACTTTTCACACAAAAGTTGAACCAAAAAATAAATTGTGCACAACATATTGCAAATAACATATCAATTTTTTCTCAAATTTCACCAAATTCTCAAACTGTCCACACAAAAGTTACAACAAAAAACATTGTGCACATTTTACATTTCTAGAAATTTTAAAATTTCAGAAAATTTCAAACTTTCCACATAACCTAATAAATGTCCATTTTGTTTAAAATTTGTTGGAATAGTTTCCATATAATTTTCCTATCTTCCCACTGAAAAAAAATCCAAACGAATTTCAAAAATTTCGATAGGGCACGTTGTGTCACCACACTAAATTTTCCAATAGTATTATCCATTGTAGATTTAAAAAAAATCCCGATCTCCCCCGCAATAATTTCCAGATGATAATATTTAACCGCATCAGACAAATAAACATGAAGATTATTCTTTTTTAAAACATTTTTTTAGAAAATGTTAGATTTTTGACAGGTGGGACCAGTTCACTTAAACAATTTCCATAAAATGAAAAAGTTCAAAAATCAATAGCTTCGAATCTATCCACCGAATAATATGAATAATATGTCCAAACGATCAGACAAATAAATACAAACTATTTATGACACAAAACAAGCATGATTGAATATTCCAATTTAGTAAATATTTCAAGAAAAATCCAAATGCACTTCCTCTAATTATATGAAGTTAAATTTAATAAATGCTCATATAATGCATTTTCTCCAATTACGGACTTAAATCAAACACTTCAATTTGGTAATTATTTGGATGAAATCTAAATAAATTTACTCTAATTATGAAATTCAATTCAATAAATGTGCATTTCCACTTATTATATACTTAAATTAATTATTAATGCAAAAATAAAATTTTAACATTTCAATTCGCTATGTATTTGGAGATACTCCACACAACAAATTTCGGCGAATTTCAACATTTCGAATTCCGACGGGTCTATTTCAAACTCACTTACATTTTTCCCGATGACAACTGACTTTCGAATTCGCAAACCTTCTAAATTAAGCTTACATTTCCTTCTGCGAACATCGTCTCCCAATTACTTTACTATTCCCCAAAAATAGCGAACATATATCCAGTCCTCTAAAACTAACTAAACGAAATATTACTGTTGCTTCTAATAAATATAAACATTGATTAACAAACCAAAATGACAGCAAAATTTCTCACCAAGGGCGCGGCGTGCCGACGCGCCTAATTCCACTAGTTGCACTTAAAAGGAAGCTTCGAGGAAATTTTCGCAATTTATGCCATTTTTCTCAACACAGCCAAATTTTCCCGCATGATGGCCATTCATAGCTAGCTCTATATAGGATCGGGTCGTATGGTTTTTCACAATTTAGGGCCAAACTACACGAGCGAGGAATATTTTAAATTCGAGTTGCTTTTAATAAATGCAATTAAACTTATTTGATCGGTGGAATATAGCTAAGAAGTTAAAAATTCAAGATACTCAGCTATGTATTGTGTCTGAAATGCGATGTTATTTGTGTGAAAATTGCTTGTACGTGCTTCACAAATAAAATCACATTTTTGGCACTACAAAAAAATAAAATATGTTGCAAATCTCACTTTGGAATCTTGTTTACACTCTTAAAACATGTGTTTTGTCCTGATTTTAGTCTTGATATGATCTTTAACTTAGCATGGATAGGAACCGGCCATGACTACCGTCATATTTGGACCGAAAGCCATGAATCTTCATCCATGCATGGTAGCCCATTTTGAGAAGACGGTTTGCTAAATTTTCTGTTATTTCAAGTTAATAATTTCTTCCATTAAAACTAGTAAACTTAAAAGGAAGCTTTGAGCAAGTTTTTCTTTATTTGAAATTTCTCATGTTCGAGACCTAAATTGATTTCCCATTTTGTTTACGGCCGGGTCGTGAAAATGTGTTTTTGTTAAGAGGGTACCAAAAATATGGGCCAAATTAGCCCACTGCGATTTCGTAACAAAGTATACCTCTTGGGAGAACCAACTATACCATATGTGACTTAGTTTAACTTTTTGTACATATATTCTTTTCTTCGAGTTTCGGCTGATTTTCCAAAAGCAACTCAAATTTAATATGTGTGTATTTAATAGTTTGGTCATAAGTTTTGGAAAAAAATATCTAATGTACCCTAGTATGATTTTGTGTAGTTAACCGAAAAAAGGTTCAAATATTCAAACCATTGGTTTGAATTGCCATGCGAACAATTTTGCGATCAAGATTCTATGTCTCTGTAGCCCCTAATTTGTCATGACTTTGAGTCACCGACGTTTGGACCCTACAATTAGTGGGGCGCACATGCATCTGACTTTATCATTTTGACTAAATTTTGAAGGCGATCGATGGTGCCGCTCGCGAATGAGAAGATCACGCAGAAGGAGGGGGGATACATATTTCAAGTGCATAGGTCTTTCCATGGTCGGCTCAATAGTCAATACACTACAGGGCATCGATGTCGCGTTTCAGACCAGAGACGTGATGCAACAAGTTGGTTCGATTCAATAGAGTATTTTTTGATAAATCTGGCCATTTTGAGCAACTAAACACATGTGTGTCCTCTTATCAAAACTATTTTCAAATTTGGCCTCTCGAGGTCGGCGCCAAATAGGATGGAGCCGAACTTGTTTAGTTTGACGCCATCCAGAACGTCTCATAATTTTCCAAGGACTTAAAAGATTTCAAACATGGGGTCGGCGCCATATAGAATGGGGTCCATCTTATCTGGAGCCGACTCAGGGACCAGATTTGTAAATAGTTTTGTGGAGAGGCCAGAATTAAGATTAGTTTCGCTTAGAGGCCATTTTAGCAAAAATACTTCAACAAAAGCGATCTGTCCGGAGCAATGCATGCATGCACATATGGTCCACATGGCAGAGAGAAACAAATGGCTTTGAGGAGAAAGGATGCTAGATAAATTAAAGAACAGGATGTCGTACCAGCAATGTGAAGTCTACAAAATCGAACCAACACTGCACCAAAGACAGTGGTGTGCCTGGTCTCCCTTACAGATAGCCTTGCCCTGACATTGCCGAGTTTCCTCCCCTCCGCCGCTACGTTATAGCTTTAGCTCCGGCAAGGAATTAGTCGAGTTCGAAAGAAGATCTCGCTCCCTTACGGAAGATCGATGGCCAACTCTTCCACTATGTGTGTACAAAGCGAACCAAAGAGCTCATTGAACCGGTTCAACACATGGTGGGGCATCGCATCATGTTGTTAGAATTAAACGCGAACCACAAACTTGGTGCGGTTCAAAGACTTCAATCTGTGAAGAGCAATGTAGCAGGCCCACATGGCAGGGAGAGAAAATGTTAAATAAAATATGAATTGCATGCTGCATGTCCTCAGTATGGCCCCACAGTAAAGCGGTTCCTACACTATAGCCGAACCAAATCTATTCTTTGCTCTGCCACCCTTTGTGATGTAGCCCAACCTATGGCTACTACAACAAGTGGCCCAATGACAAGAGCTAGAATCAAAGCTCTCCATGATAAGATGAATTAACTCCTATCTATGTGTGATCTCGACACTCCTTTGAATGGGTTGCTACTTCATACGGAAACTTTGTGCATACTCAGGAACCACCTTGACGACGGCCCACAATGGAGTGGAGGATATGACAAAGAGAAGACTCAAGAAGTTGGCCAAGAGAACAGCCAAGGAGAAGAAGAAGAAGCCCAAACTGCTTCGGGCGGTACTACCGGCTCTGACCCGGTACTACGGCCCCCGCCTGACGTGTCACCTGCTGAAGATACTACCGGGGCCGGTACTACCGCGCCTCGCCGCCCCGGTACTACCGCCAGACGCCGGCACGGTACTACCGCGCCAACTGCCGGGTCTACTGCCGGATCTCCCGGGAGCCTCGTGTGTCCTCGGGTTCCATCCCGGTAGTGGCCCCGGTACTGGCCCGGTACTACCGCATACCCGGTACTACCGCACACCCGGTACTACCGGGTTCAGTCCGGTACTACCGCTGCGGGCGGATCTGCACGCTGGAAAGGCTCCCTTGCCTTGTAATCTTATCCCCTTTGGATCTAGAGTATAATAGTTCGTCCCCTTCCTAGGGTTAGGGTTAGACTATGATTTGGGAACTAAAGTAGAGCCTTGCTCCTTCTTCTCAAAGTGTCTCTTTCCTCCTATGGAGATGACTCAAGGCCTCCACATGTGGAGATGGACCAAGGCCTCCTCTTGAGGAGAATATCCCTGTGTGGATACCAAGGCTCCGCTTGTAGTTGCGATTACTTGCTAATCTTCCCTCTTTGAGTGGCTAGATTGGATTGGTTGGATTGACCAATTGGGCAAACAATCCTAAGAGTAAGGTGTGCTTGGGAGAGGAGGATTGGGGGCTGCCCACGGGGATTTGTTACCAATCGAGTCTTGCCGGGTTGCTACTTGCTATTTACCCTTATGTGTTGTTTTCCCCTCTCTTTTGTGTTCTTCATTCTTCGCGTGTTCTTCGTGTTCATCGTTCCCGCCGCACAAATCCGTGAAAATCGGGACCAACCCACATCATATGGTATCAGAGCTCTAGGTTGACACGGATTTGATTTGTGTTTCCACCAAAATCCACCAAATTTTTCTTCGTTTTTGAGAAATTCGAAAATTTCCACCAAAAATAGCCTTGCCTTGATTCGAGCCGATCTGTCGATTCGTTGCGTTTTTGGTAGTTTTTGTCCATGGATCTGTTGCTTTAGGACCCCCTCCATCTTTGTTTGCGTTTCCTAGCCTTAATTTTGCCAATTTCCCACGAATTTGAGGATTTATCGGGTCCAATTTCCGCCCAAAATCAAAAGTCAACCATCAGAAATCGGGCAGGCCGGTACTACCGGGTCCAGGCCGGTACTACCGGGTCCAGGCCGGTACTACCGGGTTTTCAAAATTTGGCTGAATTTTTTTCTTTTTCCTCGGTTCATTTTGGCATTTCCTCTTTGGTTTGAGTCCTTTTGGGTGTGCCTTACGTCTTCGACATTTCCCCACCACCATAATCCGTTGTGAGCCCTTCTTCCTTTCGTGTACCTTGACCTATCGGACTAGCTCTTTGATATTGCGGGGCATTGCACTTGTTCGAGTGATTGTCTTAAAGTATTGGCGAGTGTGTATCGTTAGAGATCTTGGCACTAGCAAAAGAGAAGGAATCATCGTCAAAAAGCAAAAATCAAAAAAAAAAGAGAAAAGAAAAAAAGAATCAAGTGGTGCCAAGTATCATCTCTTGTAGGTTGCGACAAAGCTAAACCGCCAAAGTGAGTGAGTGTGTAACTCTTGTGCAAATCCGTTGCCCACAAAAAGCAATTGAGCTAGCGTCCTCTTGTGTTGGGTGACATTTGAGCACGTAGTCTTCGTTAGGTTGTCTATCTTCGAGTGCTCGCCCTTTGGTCGCCCAACCCCATTATTCGCTTTTGTGTGTGTTTCTTCATACTTTGTGGTTGGAGTTTCTTTGGTAATTTGATCATTGTGGATTTTCTCTACCTTTGACAATATACTTGTCGCGGGTTTGCTTGTTTCGTTTGCCACTTCATACCTTCCTATCCTCATAAGTGTGTGTGTTGGGTGTTAGAACCGGATACTCTCCTCTCAAGCACATTATACTTGGGATATAGTTTGTCTTGGTTTTTCTTACCACATCTCACTTGATCTTGAGAAAATGTTTAGGGGAAGTACAAACGGAAGCTCAAGCTCGGATGAGGAAATCCATGGTGGAGTTCGCGGTGATCATGGCTATGTCACACAATCGGAGCTTGTTGGCATGCGACACTTTCTTCGTGATAACCTAGGACGCTACGAGCGCCGTCTTCAAAATCAAGAGAACACCTTCAACGACCGCATGCATGCTCAAGAAGCAAATATGGAGCGGTTGACCGAAGCTATCAACAACCTTGTGCGACAACGAGCTCTTCACACTCAAGCCGTACAAGAAGCACCTCAAGGTCGACACAAGCACGTCATGGACGTCATGAACCTCGACAAGAACGTCAACATGATCCAAGGCGCGACGCCCATGAACGACCTCCTCCTCACGTTGAACAACCACATGATCTTCACGCGAACAATGCCAATGCGCATCAAGACAACCTCACCAAAATGTGAACGTCATGAACGCATACCATCACCACCACCGCAACAACGTGATCGTCATGACCCATTGGCTAATGACAATGGCGTTCCGGGTGCGAATGACTTTGGTGAACAAGGACGTCACCCCGTCATCCTCCAAGGCCACGTCATCAAATCATGACAATGCGAACAATCGAACAACCCGTTCCTCAACAAGAGCTACCTCCAACATGCGCCTCGTCAAGAGCTTCCACATGATCGTCACAACACCACGCCGAGTCAAGTGATAACGAGTCAAGCCAACACAATGGTGATGGACTCAATCGAAGGAGACGTGGACGTGCATTCCCACGTGGTGCCATGGTGACAACTATGATGACTTGACCAACGTCCGCTTTGACATACCCAAGTTCTACGGCACAAGTGATCCGGAAGCTTACTTCTCATGGGTACTCAAGGTTGACAAGATCTTCCGCGTGCAACGCTTCTCCGACAACAAGAAGGTTGCCTTAGCCTCGATGGAGTTTGAAGAGTATGCCCTCTTGTGGTGGGAACAACTACAAGATGCTCGCGTCGCTAACCACCAACAACCAATTGACACTTGGGTTGAAATGAAAGAAACAATGTACAAGCGCTTCGTGCCAAGCCATTACACTAGAGACTTATACAAGAAGTTGCAAGAGTTGAAGCAAGGTTTGAAGTCGGTTGACGAGTACTACAAGGAAATGGAAATCTCCATGATGAGAGCCAATGTCAACGAGTACGAAGAGCAATCCATGGCTCGTTTCATGAATGGCCTCAACTATCCAATCAAGAAGATCGTGGAGTTCCAACCATATGCCTCTTTGGTAGAGCTAGTACATCAAGCTTCCAAGGCCGAGCGCCACGTGCTTGAAGAGCTCAAATACCTCAAGACAAAGGCATTCTTCGCCAACAAGCCTTCTTCGTCAACTCCTACACCTTCACAAGCTCTTCCTCAAGCGAACACTCGAGGTCCTCCAAGAGTCTCTACTTCGACACCTCAAGCGCCTCAACCTTTCAAGAAAGTACCTCCCTCTCCAAGGCGCCTCAAGGATCTTCGTCCGGCACAAGACTTTGCAATGCTACAAGTGCGGCGGACAAGGGCACAAATCTTTTGAGTGCACCAACAAGAAGGTCATGATCATCAATGACATGGGAGAGTATGAATCTATGAGTGAAGATGAGTACAATGCTTTGAACAAGGTCGCCACAATGCAAAGTGCTCAAGAAGAAGAAAGTGAGATCTATTGTGATGGCGACAACAACCCTTCCTTGGTTGTGGCAAGAGCTCTAACCACCAATGTTCAAGTGGAAGAAGACCAAAGATGCAACTTGTTCCAAACAAGAGCGGGAATCAATGGAAAGTCCATCAAGGTCATCATAGATGGTGGAAGTTGCCACAACCTAGCGAGCAAAGAACTTTGTGATAAGCTCAACTTGAAGTTCAAGAAGCACCCACATCCTACCATGTGCAATGGTTGAGTGATACCGGAGCCGTCAAGATTCAACACATGGTGCAAGTGTCCTTCAAGATTGGAGCCTATGAAGATACGGTTGATTGTGATGTTGTGCCTATGAACGTTTGTCACTTACTCCTTGGGCGTCCATGGCAATTTGACAAGGGTGCTATGCATGATGGAAGGACAAACTACTATAGCTTCAAGAACAACGACAAGACCTTCGTCCTTCGTCCCATGACACCAAGTCAAGTCATCGCCGACAACGCCAAGACATTGCAAGGGCACAACAAGATCGTTCGTCTAGTGAGATGAGTGGTGAGCGAGAGACCCACCATAAAGTGAGTGAGAGCCACAAGCCAAATGAGTGTGACACTTCAAAGAGAGTTCCCACAAAACTTACACTATTTGCCACAAAGAGAGAGATGAGGGAGTTGAGAGAGAACCCATCCACCCTCCACTATGTGCTCATATGCAAGGGTGAAGTTTCTATGACTAACACTTTCACAAACCTTCCTCCTTCTTTGTTGTCTCTTTTGAAGGACTTTGAAGATGTCTTCCCTCAAGAAGTGCCACCGGGACTACCTCCTCTACGCGGAATCGAGCACCGCATCGACCTTGTTCCCGGCGCACCGCTACCAAACCGCGCTCCTTACCGCACCAACCCCGAAGAGACAAAGGAGATCGAGCGGCAAATACAAGAACTTCTTGCCATGGGACATATCCGCGAGAGCTTGAGTCCGTGCGCCGTGCCCGTCATCTTGGTACCCAAGCACGACAACACTCTTCGCCTTTGCATGGATTGTCGCCCCATCAACGCCATAACCGTTCGGTATCGCCATCCTATCCCTCGACTTGATGATATGCTTGATGAGCTTTGTGGTTCCGCTATATTCTCCAAAATTGATCTTAAAAGTGGATATCACCAAATAATGTGTGAAGGTGATGAATGGAAGACCGCATTTAAAAAAGCTTGGTCTTTATGAGTGGCTCGTCATGCCATTTGGTCTTTCCAATGCACCTTCTACTTTTATGCGTCTCATGAATCATGTTTTGCGTCCTTTATTGGCAAATTTGTTGTGGTATACTTTGACGACATCCTTATTATAGCAAATCTTTGGAAGAGCACACTTCTCATGTTGCTCAAGTTTTGTTGGTTCTTCGCAATGAAAAGCTTTATGCAAATCTTTCTAAGTGCACTTTTGCCACCAACAAACTTGTTTTCTTGGGTTTTGTTGTTTCTTCGGATGGAGTTGAAGTTGATGATGCAAGATACAAGCAATTCGGACTTGGCCTTTTCCGATGTCACTTGAGGAGTTGAGACGTTTTCTTGGTTTTGCCGGATTTTACCGCCGTTTCATCAAGGATTTTTCCACAATTGCTTGCCCCCTCCATGAACTTACAAAGAAGAATGTACCTTTCATTTGGGGCAATGCACATGATTTTGCTTTCAATGAGCTCAAACGGTTATTAACCGAAGCACCACTCCTTGCCCTTCCGGATTTCTCTAAGACATTTGAGATTGAATGCGATGCAAGTGGATTGGGCATTGGTGGAGTGCTTATGCAAAATGGTAGACCCATCGCATACCATAGTGAGAAACTAGATGGAGCTCGCTTGAATTACCCCATTTATGACAAAGAGTTATTTGCTTTGGTTCGTGTTTTGGATGTGTGGCAACATTACCTTCGTCCTAAGGAATTTGTCATTCATTCCGACCATGAATCCTTGAAATATTTGAAAAGTCAAACAAATTTGAACAAAAGACATGCTAAGTGGGTTGAGTTCATTGAGTCTTTCACTTTGTAATCAAATACAAGAAAGGTAAAGACAATGTGGTCGCGGATGCTCTATCCCGCAAGGCCAACCTACTTACACGTCTTGACATTAGTGTCTTGGGTTTGGATGAGATTAAAGAGTTGTATGCTACCGATGCTTTCTTTGGAGACATTTTCGCTCAATGTTCGGAGCACAAAGGAATTGGTGATTTCTATTTGCACAAAGGTTTCTTGTTTAAGGCTAACAAACTATGTATACCCGAGTCTTCGCTTCGTTTGGTCCTTTTGAAGGAATCTCATGGAGGAACTCATGGGTCACTTTGGCCGCGACAAGACCTACGCCATGCTCCACCAACTACTATTGGCCAGAATGAAGCGTGATGTGGAACGCCTAGTTCGACGATGTTCTACATGTCTCAAAGCTAAGTCTACTCTAAACTCTCATGGTTATACACACCTTGCCTATTCCACATCACCCATGGTCCGATATAGCTATGGATTTTGTCTTAGGACTCCCACGCACTAAAACAAACAAGGATTCCATCTTTGTCGTCATTGATCGCTTCTCTAAAATGGCACACTTTATACCTTGCAACAAGAGCGACGATGCTTCACACATTGCTACTTTGTTTTTCAGGGAAATCGTCCGTCTTCATGGCGTGCCAAGACCATTGTGTCGGATCGTGACACCAAGTTCGTGAGCTATTTTTGGAAGACTTTGATGGCCAAGATGGGAATCAAGCAACTATTCTCCACCGCATACCACCCTCAAACCGATGGCCAAACCGAAGTGGTGAACCGAAGCCTATCTACACTCCTTCGTGTGTTGATCAAGCCTAACTTGAAGAATTGGGAAGAGTGCATCCCACACGCCGAGTTCGCCTACAATCGAGCACTACACCGCGCAACAAAGAGAACACCCTTCGAGGTCGTCTATGGCTCCAACCCCTACACCGCGCTAGACATGCTACCACTTCCACTCCGTGAGCAAGTTAACATGGACTTCGACAAGCGAGCCGCTTACATGAAGAAGCTCCATGAAGACACAAGCCACGCTTGAGAAGCACAACAAAGACCATGCTACGAAGATGAACAAACACAAGCGCGCCATGATATTTGAAGAAGGAGACCTTGTGTGGCTACACCTTCGCAAAGATCGCTTTCCGGATGCAAGGAAGTCCAAGCTTCACCCTCGTGGAGATGGACCTTTCAAGGTTATCAAGCGCATCAACGACAATGCCTACAAGATCGACATCTCCAACTCCAAACACTTGGTCCATGACACCTTCAACGTCGCCGACCTATCGCCATACCTTGGAACATCAAGCGATGAGGATGACCAAGAGTCGAGGACGACTCTTTTCCAAGGGGGGGAGATGATGTAGCCCAACCTATGGCTCCTACAACAAGTGGCCCAATGACAAGAGCAAGAATCAAAGCTCTCCATGATAAGGTGAATTCACTCCTATCTATGTGTGATCTCGACACTCCTTTGAATGGGTTGCTACTTCATACGGAAACTTTGTGCATACTCAGGAACCACCTTGATGACGGCCCACAATGGAGTGGAGGAGATGACAAGAGAAGACCCAAGAAGGTGGCCAAGAGACAGCCAAGGAGAAGAAGAAGCCCAAACTGCTTCGGGCGGTACTACCGGCTCCGACCCGGTACTACCGCCCCCGCCTGACGTGTCACCTGTTGAAGATACTACCGGGGCCGGTACTACCGCGCCTCGCCGCCCCGGTACTACCGCCAGACGCTGGCACGGTACTACCGCGCCAACTGCCGGGTCTACTGCCGGATCTCCCGGGAGCCTCGGGTGTCCTCGGGTTCCATCCCGGTAGTGGCCCCGGTACTGGCCCGGTACTACCGCACACCTGGTACTACCGGGTTCAGTCCGGTACTACCGCTGCTGGCGGATCTGCACGCTGGAAAGGCTCCCTTGCCTTGTAATCTTATCCCCTTTGGATCTAGAGTATAAATAGTTCGTCCCCTTCCTAGGGTTAGGGTTAGACTATGATTTGGGAACTAAAGTAGAGCCTTGCTCCTTCTTCTCAAAGTGTCTCTTTCCTCCTATGGAGATGACTCAAGGCCTCCACATGTGGAGATGAACCAAGGCCTCCTCTTGAGGAGAAGATCCCTGCGTGGATACCAAGGCTCCGCTTGTAGTTGCGATTACTTGCTAATCTTCCCTCTTTGAGTGGCTAGATTAGATTGGTTGGATTGACCAACTGGGCAAACAATCCTAAGAGTAAGGTGTGCTTGGGAGAGGAGGATTGGGGGCTGCCCACGGGGATTTGTTACCAATCGAGTCTTGCCGAGTTGCTACTTGTTATTTACCCTTGTGTGTTGTTTTCCCCTCTCTTTGTGTTCTTCGTTCTTCGCGTGTTCTTCGTGTTCGTCGTTCCCGCCGCACAAATCCGTGAAAATCGGGACCAACCCACATCACTTTGTCCTTCAACCGGCGCAACATAGTGCATGGCGGCGGAGACCGTGGGCCACTCGGCCGCTTCGAGCAGGCGTGCTCGCACTAGTATAGCCCCAAAATGTTCTTTGCCAAAAGTTATGACAAGGCAACCACACGTTTGTAGTTCAAATTTTAGTTAGTTTTGGAAATTCGGTCAAGCTAGGAAAAAAAACAAATACAGAGGACTCTCTGCTGAAGTTTTCATATTTTTTATCGTTTTTCTCTCAGTGAATTCAAAATGGGGTCAAAATTCTTGGCATCGCCATTCGTACCAAGGTTTTCAATATATTTGAACTTTTTTCGTTCCTACCGCATGTACTAGCACAACACCTTAGAATGGTTTTTTTCCAAAAAAAAAATATGATAAGGCAGCCACACATTTTTAGTTCAAATTTGAGTTACTTTTGGAAATTCGGCTGAACCTCAGGGCGAAAAAAGTGTCTAGCTACCAAGCGGTATCGATCTCAAAATGGGGTCAAAATTTCAGTTTTCTTTTCAAAACAGGGTCCCATTTGCATTCATACAAAGGTTGGTCCGCTGACTGGGATGGCCCACCCCTGAGCTCTTCATGGCGACCTGGCGAGGTTTTGGAACTTCCCTCTTCCTTCTCCGCGAAGCCTAATGGAGAGCTAGCTACTGTAGAAAGGACGAGGAGAGAGGAGACTGCAATGCAGAGGGGAGTTGAAGATGTGCCATGTCAGAGTAAGGCTTATCCTCTCACTGCAAGCCGGGCACAAGGCGGCTGGGATTCGCGGAATTTACGCTTACAAACTTTGTCCAGTGACATGCGGACCCCAATTTCTTGGGTCCCGTACGTTAGGGAATCCAGGTCTCCTCACTTTGGAACAGATGTAGAAGTAGTAGATTTTTATTGGGTGGGCCGTAGGCATCCACGTGTGCTGCTCTGCACCTTTGTGTGTTCTGCATTGAGTGCGGGAGTGTGTTGACCAGAGCCTTACCACAGTCCTCACTACCGACTTGCCGAGGCTTCCTAGAGAAGGAAGAGGGAGTGTGACAAGCGTCCGGGGGTGGGCCACCCAGGTCAGTGGGCGTTACTAGCTACTTGTACCTCATCACACGGGAATCAAGGCCAAAATGTCTAATGCATGGTATCCTCGTATTCTACATGCACTTAGCTCATTGGATGTCGGGTAATTAAGGAAGAGAGATGGTGATTTACACATTCCCAATTCATTTTTTAATCCATTCCGTAATTTGTCTTGAAATTTCTATATGTCCACTTATTTGAGGACGGAGAGAGTACATGTTTTTTCGCCCAATCCATCATTTGAGTAATAGAGTAGTCACACAGCGGGGTTGGGATGTTTAGTCCCACATCGCTAGTCTAGAATGTTCGCGACCGGTTTATAAGCACCACTACGTCACTGCTCGGTTTCATATTTTCATTATTGCTGGTACATCTAAGAGACAAACTGGGGCCTGTAATAGACATTCCAAACTACTGGGCTGGTATGTTTTATGGAGTCCTTAGTGCCTCCCAAGGTTTTTCACTGTTTTTCTATAAGTTTTCTCTGATTTTCCAAATTTCGATGAAATTTGAAATGCAAGTGCGAAATACCCCGTTTTGAATTTGGCAGCAACAATCATAAAAGGAACCATATGATGACTACCGTATGTGAAGACGTTAAAGTTTCTGGTAATTTTGAACTAAAAGTGTGTGATACTCGGGTCTAAATTTTGGCCGCATTGTTGGCTAATTCAAATTTGGGTCAAAATTGTCGGTATCGCCATTCATAACTAGGTTTTGAATATCTAATATTTTTTCGTTCCTACCGCATGCACTAGCAAAGCACCTTCGAATTGTTTTTAAAAAAAATTTATGAACATGCAGTCATACACTTGTAGTTTTAATCAATGTTGGGGATATCGCTTATCGAAAACTTATCGGTCGACCCAAGATAAGGGATAAATCGGTCAGTTTATCGTCATATCATATCGGCCGCTTTATCGGTCGATTTCTTATCGGTCAGACACCTAGAAGCGATAAACGGATTTATCGTATTATCGGAAGTTATCTTTAACAATGGTTTTAATTCATTACAAGGTTTTGAATACATTTGAACTTTTTTCGTTCCTCCGAAATTTAGCCGTAGTAGCAGGACTCCTTAGAATGGGTTTGCCAACAAATTATGACCAAGTTGTCACACTCTTGTAGTTGAAATTTGAGTTACTTTTCGTAAATCGGCCAAACCCAGCCAGAATAAATGAAAACATGGGATTCTCTGTGCAAGTTTTAAAAAAGTGTCATTTCCTTTAAGCAAATTCAAAATCCGATCAAAATTGTTGACATCGCCATTCATACGTACCAAGGTTTTGAATATATTTGAACTTTTCTCGTTCCTACCGCATGCACTAGCACCAAAAATTATGACAAGGCGGTCACACAATTGTAATACAAATCTGAGTTAATTTTGGAGATTCGGCTGAACCCGCCATTACATTGAAAAAAGTGGACTTTAATTTAGGCAAGTTTTCAACTTTTAGTCTTTTTTTATGCGAATTCAAAACGGGATCAAAATTTGCCGGCATCGCCATTCGTACCATTGTTTTGTATATATTTGAACTCACTTCCCCCCTACAGCATGCACTAGCACAAAAAATTATGACAAGCTAGGCGGTCACACACTTGTAGTTCAAATTTGAGTTGTTTTTTTGGAATTTCGGTCGAACTGGGGGAAATATGAAAATAGAGGATTCTTTGCGCAAGTTTCATTTGTTTTTGTCACGTTATTTTTAGTTGATTCAAAATGGGGTCAAAGTTTCAGATTTGTTATTTTTGTGTAGCCCATAATACTAAGTATCTCAATCTAAAATTTGGTCTGGTCTTTGTTTATAATGACGAGACACGCGTAGACACATGTATAGTTGGAGTGCTTTATTGCAAAGTTAAGGACTAGATTGTATTTACTTTTTTATCTTGAGGTTCTTTTTGTAAATCGTAAACCACCGATTATTTCAGTATGGACCCTTCTATAGGTCCTCCAACCTGTTCAAAAACAATGACATGTGTATGCGAAAATGGCAAAATTTAAAAAAAGTTTGTGGAAATTTTGGTCAGTTTTTTGTTTGTAATGACGAGACGCACACATGCACATGTATAGCTGGGGTTCCTTTATTCTAAAGTCAAGGATGTATTTCGTTTTTTTATCTTGAGGTCCTGTTTGTCAATTGTAAACCCACTGATTTATTCTGCCTGGATCCTTCTGGGTCCTCCCCCTATTCAAAAACAAAAACATGCATGTATCCCTAATATGGGCAAATTTTGAATAAGTTTGTGAAAAATTTGGTTGGGTCTTTGTTTGTAATGTGAGAAGACGCGCATAGTCACATCTATAGTTGGGGTCCCTTTTTCTGGAAGTCAATGACTTGATTGTATTTGCTTATTATTTGAGGTCCCTTTTGTAAATTGTAAACCCACCGATTATTTCAGTCTGGCTCCTTCTGGGTCCTCCCCTATTAAAAAACAAAAACATGCATATGGGCAAAGTTTTAAGAAGTTTGTGGAACATTTGGTCGGGTCTTTGTTTATAATGACAAGACGCGCGTGGACATATGTATGTTGGGGTCCTTTATTGTAAAGTCAAGGACTAGATTGCATTTCCTTTTTTATTTGAGGTCCTTTTTGCAAATCGTAAATAACCGATTAATTCAGTATGGACGCTTCTAGGTCCTCCACCCTATTAAAAAATAATGACATGTGTATGCGAAAATGACCAAATTTTAAAAACGTTTGTGGAAATTTTGGTCTTTTTTTTGTAATGACGAGACGCGCATAGGCACAAGTATAGTTGGGGTCCTTTATTCTAAAAGCCAAGGATGTATTTGTTTTTTATTTTGAGGTCCTATTTGTAAATTGTAAACCCACTGATTAATTGTCTAGATCCTTCTGGGTCCTCCCCCTTTTCAAAAACAAAACATGCATGTATCCCGAATATGGACAAATTTTCAAAAAGTTTGTGGAAAATTTGGTCGGGTCTTTGTTTGTGATGTGACGAGACGCACATAGACACATGTATTGTCGCGGTCCCTTTTTCTAAAAGTCAAGGACTTAATTGTATTTGCTTGTTATTTTGAGGTCCTTTTTGTAGATTGTAAACCCACTGATTAATTCAGTCTGGATCCTTCTGGGTCCTCCCCCTATTAAAAAACAAAAACATGCATCCGAAATATGGGCGAAGTTTTAACAAGTTTGTGGAAATTTTGGTCGGTTTTTTGTTTGTAATGACGAGACGCGCACATGCACATGTATAGCTGGGGGTCCTTTATTCTAAAGTCAAGGATGCATTTCATTTTTTTATCTTGAGGTCCTGTTTGTAAATTGTAAACCCACTGATTAATTCTGCCTGGATCCTTCTGGGTCCTCCCACTATTCAAAAACAAAAACATGCATGTATCCCTAATATGGGCAAATTTTGAAAAAGTTTGTGGAAAATTTGGTCGGGTCTTTGTTTGTAATGTGACGAGACGCGCATAGTCACATCTATAGTTGGGGTCCCTTTTTCTGGAAGTCAATGACTTGATTGTATTTGCTTATTATTTTGAGGTCCCTTTTGTAAATTGTAAACCCACCGATTATTTCAGTCTGGCTCCTTCTGGGTCCTCCCCCTATTAAAAAACAAAAACATGCATATGGGCAAAGTTTTAAGAAGTTTGTGGAACATTTGGCCGGGTCTATTTATAATGACGAGACGCGCGTGGACATATGTGTGTTGGGGTCCTTTATTGTAAAGTCAAGGACTAGCTTGCATTTCCTTTTTTATTTGAGGTCCTTTTTGTAAATCGTAAACCACCGATTAATTCAGTATGGACGCTTCTAGGTCCTCCACCCTATGAAAAAATAATGACATGTGTATGCGAGAATAACCAAATTTTAAGAAAGTTTGTGGAAATTTTGGTCTTTTTTGTTTGTAATGACGAGACGCGCATAGGCACAAGGATAGTTGGGGTCCTTTATTCTAAAAGCCAAGTATGTATTTGTTTTTTATTTTGAGGTCCTATTTATAAATTTTAAACCCATTGATTAATTATGTCTGGATCCTTCTGGGTCCTCCCCCTTTTCAAAAACAAAACATGCATGTATCCCGAATATGGACAAATTTTCAAAATGTTTGTGGAAAATTTGGTCGGGTCTTTGTTTATGATGTGACGAGACGCACATAGGCACATGTATTGTCGCGGTCCCTTTTTCTAAAAGTCAAGGACTTGATTGTATTTGCTTGTTATTTTGAGGTCCTTTTTGTAGATTGTAAACCCACTGATTAATTTAGTCTGGATCCTTCTGGGTCCTCCCCAATAAAAAAAAACATGCATCCTGAATATGGGCGAAGTTTTAAGAAATTTGTGGAAAATTTGGTCGGTTTTTTGTTTGTAATGACGAGACACACACATGCACTTGTATAGCTGGGGGTCCTTTATTCTAAAGTCAAGGATGAATTTCGTTTTTTTAATCTTGAGGTCCTGTTTGTAAATTGTAAACCCACTGATTAATTCTGCCTGGATCCTTCTGGGTCCTCCCCCTATTCAAAAACAAAAACATGCATGTATCCCTAATATGGGCAAATTTTGAAGAAGTTTGTGCAAAATTTGGTCGGGTCTTTGCTTGTAATGTGACGAGATGCGCATAGTCACATCAATAGTTGGGGTCCCTTTTTCTGGAAGTCAATGACTTGATTGTATTTGCTTATTATTTTGAGTTCCCTTTTGTAAATTGTAAACACACTGATTATTTCAGTCTGGCTCCTTCTGGGTCCTCCCCCTATTAAAAAACAAAAACATGCATATGGGCAAAGTTTTAAGAAGTTTGTGGAACATTTGGCCGGGTCTTTGTTTATAATGACGAGACGCGCGTGGACATATGTATGTTGGGGGTCCTTTATTGTAAAGTCAAGGACTAGATTGCATTTCCTTTTTTATTTGAGGTCCTTTTTGTAAATCGTAAACCACCGATTAATTCAGTATGGACGCTTCTAGGTCATCCACCCTATTAAAAAATAATGACAAGTGTATGCGAAGATGACCAAATTTTAAAAAAGTTTGTGGAAATTTTGGTCTTTTTTTGTAATGACGAGACGCGCATAGGCACAAGTATAGTTGGGGTCCTTTATTCTAAAAGCCAAGGATGTATTTGTTTTTTATTTTGAGGTCCTATTTGTAAATTGTAAACCCACTGATTAATTGTTTGGATCCTTTTGGGTCCTCCCCCTTTTCAAAAACAAAACATGCATGTATCCTGAATATGGGCAAATTTTCAAAAAGTTTGTGGAAAACTTGGTCGGGTCTTTGTTTGTGATGTGACGAGACGAATATAGGCACATGTATTGTCGCGGTCCCTTTTTCTAAAAGTCAAGGACTTAATTGTATTTGCTTGTTATTTTGAGGTCCTTTTGTAGATTGTAAACCCAATGATTAATTCAGTCTGGATCCTTCAGGGTCCTCCCCCTATTAAAAAACAAAAACATGCATCCTGAATATGGGCGAAGTTTTAACAAGTTTGTGGAAATTTTAGTTGGTTTTTTGTTTGTAATGACGAGACGCGCACATGCACATGTATAGCTAGGGGTCCTTTATTCTAAAGTCAAGGATGTATTTCTTTTTTTATCTTTAGGTCCTGTTTGTAAATTTTAAACCCACTGATTAATTCTGCCTGGATCCTTCTGGGTTCTCCCACTATTCAAAAACCAAAATATGCATGTATCTCTAATATGGGCAAATTTTGAAAAAGTTTGTGGAAAATTTGGTCGGGTCTTTGTTTGTAATGTGACGAGACGCGCATAGTCACATCTATAGTTGGGGTCCCTTTTTCTGGAAGTCAATGACTTGATTGTATTTCCTTATTATTTTGAGGTCCCTTTTGTAAATTGTAAACCCACCGATTATTTCAGTCTGGCTCCTTCTGGGTCCTCCCCCCATTAAAAAACAAAAACATGCATATGTGCAAAGTTTTAAGAAGTTTCTGGAACATTTGGTCGGGTCTTTGTTTATAATGACGAGACGCGCGTGGACATATGTATGTTGGGGTCCTTTATTGTAAAGTCAAGGACTAGATTACATTTCCTTTTTTTGGAGATCCTTTTTGTAAATCGTAAACCACCGATTAATTCAGTATGGACGCTTCTCGGTCCTCCACCCTGTTAAAAATTATTGACATGTGTATGCGAAAATGACCAAATTTTAAAAAAGTTTGTGGAAATTTTGGACGGTTTTTGTGTTTGTAATGACGAGACGCTCATAGGCACATGTATAGTTGGGGTCCTTTATTCTAAAAGCCAAGGATGTATTTGTTTTTATTTTGAGGTCCTATTTGTAAATTGTAAACCCACTGATTAATTATGTCTGGATCCTTCTGGGTCCTCCCCTTTTAAAAAACAAAACATGCATGTATCCCGAATATGGGCAAATTTTCAAAACATTTGTGGAAAATTTGGTCGGGTCTTTGTTCGTGATGTGACGAGACGCACATAGGCACATGTATTATCGCGGTCACTTTTTCTAAAAGTCAAGGACTTGATTGTATTTGCTTGTTATTTTGAGGTCTTTTTTGTAGATTGTAAACCCACTGATTAATTCAGTCTGGATCCTTCTGGGTCCTCCCCTATTAAAAAACAAAAACATGCATCCTGAATATGGGCGAAGTTTTAAGAAGTTTGTGGAAAATTTGGTTGGGTCTTTGTTTATAATGACGAGACGCGCGTGGACATATGTATGTTGGGGTCCTTTATTGTAAAGTCAAGGACTAGATTACATTTCCTTTTTTTGGAGATCCTTTTTCAAAATCGTAAACCACCGATTAATTCAGTATGGACGCTTCTAGGTCCTCCACCCTGTTAAAAATTAATGTCATGTGTATGCGAAAATGACCAAATTTTAAAAAAGTTTGTGGAAATTTTGGTCGGTTTTTCTGTTTGTAATGACGAGACGCTCATAGGCACAAGTATAGTTGGGGTCCTTTATTCTAAAAGCCAAGGATGTATTTGTTTTTTATTTTTTGGTCCTATTTGTAAATTGTAAACCCACTGATTAATTATGTCTGGATCCTTCTGGGTCCTCCCCCTTTTAAAAAACAAAACATGCATGTATCCCGAATATGGGCAAATTTTCAAAACGTTTGTGGAAAATTTGGTCGGGTCTTTGTTTGTGATGTGACGAGACGCACATAGGCACATGTATTATCGCGGTCCCTTTTTCTAAAAGTCAAGGACTTGATTGTATTTTCTTGTTATTTTGAGGTCCTTTTTGTAGATTGTAAACCCACTGATTAATTCAGTATGGATCCTTCTGGGTCCTCCCCCTATTAAAAAACAAAAACATGCATCCTGAATATGGGCGAAGTTTTAAGAAGTTTGTGGAAAATTTGGTCGGGTCTTTGTTTATAATGACGAGACGCGCGTAGACACATGTATAGTTGGGGTCATTTATTGTAAAGCAAAGGACTAGATTGTATTTACTTTTTATTTTGAGGTCTTTTTTGTAAATCGTAAACCACCTATTAATTAAGTATGGAACCTTCTAGAAGGTCCTCTACCCTAATAAAAAACAATGACATGTGTATCCGAAAATGGCCAAATTTTAAAAAAGTTTGTGGAAATTCTGAAAGTCAAAGACTTGATTGTATTTGGTTTTTATTTTGAGGTCCTATTTGTAAATTGTAAACCCAGTTTTATTATGTCTGGATCCTTCTGGGTCCTCCCCGTGTTCAAAAACAAAAACATGCATGTATCCGGAATATGGGCAAATTTTGAAAAAGTTTATGGAAAATTTGGTCCGGTCTTTGTTTGCAATCTGACGAGACGCGCATAGGCACATCTATAGTTGGGGTTCTTTATTGTTAAAGTGAAGGGGTTGAATGCATTTGCTCTGTATTTTGAGGCCCTTATTGAAGAAGCGCGATGTGAGAGCAAGGCTGTCTTGAGTCCTAACACAACCTGCATGGTCAAGGTAATTTCCTCTCTCTCTCCTCTGTCTCTCCGGCGGAACTTCTTCTGCAGCGCCATCAAGCTGCGGCTGCGCGACGACACGCAGTGGCCTCCGGCTGGACGGGCCTCGAGTCACTGCACGGTGGCGGGGCTGTTTCGTCCGGGAACAACCTCCAGCAGGACAACGACATGGCGTGGATGAAGGGAGACGAGGAATGATTTTCATGTTAGGTATAGGCCGGGTAAGAGAGAAGAGGAATGATATGAATTTTGGGGATAGGCCGAGTGAAAGAGATGAAGATCCCCATTCCCCAATGTCTAGCGGGAATTGGAGATTTCGAAAGAGGGTCTGGCAGTGTTCTCCCCGCCGCATGATTGGGAATAATTGGTGAACAGGAAAGCAAGTTTACGGCGGGAATATTGTATAAGATTTTGTATGAAAAGAACCGCCATCCCAGCTCCAGCCCACGGAAACTACTTGGTTCGAATCGGGGGTATTATTAAAAAAGCCTTCTCAGCTGCCCTCATAAGTTCTATCCATCCACACAGCTCTGCCTCCCTCATTGGACACACACACACTCCATCGAGCCAGAGCAAGATCTTCATCCTTGTTCGATTGCTGATTCTTGAAGTGTATGAGCTCGAGTTTGTTATGGTTCCATGCCTAATCTCTTTTCCAATGTGCATGCTTAGTGATATTTTTCCCGATTTGTTTGCTCCTTGTTGTTCTTTCTGTCCAATTTTTTGGCGACGAGCTTGCTTGATCTGATTGGAATGCGTGTATTTAATTAGCTAGCCACCGACTGGTGCTACTTGCTCACTTCGAATTTTGGGGTTGTTGCTCACCTCGATTTTGTGGTCTTCGCTCACCTGGGATTTCTTTGCTCCTTGTTGTTCTTTCTGTCCAATTTGTGGCGACGAGCTTGCTTGACCTGCATGGAATACGTGTATTTTGATTAGCTAGCCTCCGATTGGGGGTACTTGCTCACATCGATTTTGGGCTCTTTGCTCGCTTGGGATTTAGGGGTTGTTGCTCACCTCGATTTTGTGGTCTTTTCTCACTTGGGATTTGGGGGTAGTTGCTCACCTCGTTTTTGTGGTCTTTGCTCACCTGGGATTTGGGCGTAGCTGCTCACCTCGATTTTGTGGTCTTTGCTCACCTGCGATTGGGGGTAGTCGCTCACCGCGAATTTGGGGTCTTTGCTCCTTCGAATTGGTTCTTAATGCACATTTTCTATTACTTCAGATTTTGTATGGAGAACTCAACTGGGTCAAGGAAGCGGCCGGCCACTGGGGACGGCGGGAGTGGTGCCATCTTTGTCTTCAAAGGGTAAGTATTTGTCCTCATTAACTTTTGTCCAATCTAGGATTATGTGTCTGCATCCTTGATTTGTCGATGTGCTCATTTGAAGATGCTAAAAGTGGCTGCCTCTATGCTTCTGCATGTCTCGATCTGTTTATGTAAAGCCTCTGTTACGCCATGCATGTTCTATTTATTCTCTGTATCAATTGTGTGTCTGCATCCTCGATTTTTCGATGTGCCCGTGTAAAGATGCTAAAAGTGGTTGCATGTCTGTTTCTCCATGTCTCGATCTGCTCATGTAAAGAGTCTGTGACGCCATGTCGCCATGCATGTTCTATATCTATTCTCTGTATCAATTGTGTGTCTCATCCTCGATTTATCCACGCGCTCGTGTAAACATGCTAAAAGTGGCTGCCTATCTGCCTCCTCCTTCTGTCGATCAGCTTCTGTTAAGCCTCTTTGACGCCATGTTCTATATTTATTCTCTGTATCAGGGTCGTACGACAATCGGACCAGCATGTGGTGCCGCAAAGGGAAACGAGATGAGGCCGCCCAAAAAAGAGATGATTTTTAGATTCGCCAAAAGAAGAGATGATCACCCCCAAAAAAGAGATGAGTACCCCAAAACGTGCTCCATGGTCTCCTTCTGACATGGAAATTAACACCCTTAACCGCAAGACCACTAGCCTTCCGGAAAATGCCGACCAGTTACTTAGGAAGGTATGATTTCTAAATCCTCGCCTTTCATGTTTCCTTTCACATTTTTGATTATGGCGGTGTTCGTCCTAGCAATATATATACTGGTTTTCCCTAAAAAATCATTATTGGTCCTATGCTAGGTTTATCAATAGTTCAGAAACATATGGGTGATATTTGTTATTTATGTTATAGAGACTCATTCATATGTACAGCCATACTATATATATAGTGATGAGTTCTCTTTTCCTATTCATATGCAGCGTGCAAGGGCCGATGCAGACACTGCATACATGGCTGCTATGCTGATGCCTCCCCCAGAAAGACCATGGGCTACATTTTCACCAGCTAAGTGTGTCATATGTGGCCACAAAGGCTATGGAGTCTATAGGGTCAACCCAGAAACTGAGAAGGAAGATTGGTGCCAGTTTCCCCTTTCCCAGGGTCACAAACGTAAGCAGGTATGGATTACAAGTGGGTGTAAGATCTTGTCTTTCAATTTTTCCTGTTCTTCTCTTACTTTTCTTTCTGTTTTTTGATGCAGGCTCTCCTGTGTGCCTTTGGCTCCAGAATAAACAAACATATTGCAACTAGAAAAGAAAAGATCATCGTGTTTGTTTCAAAAACTATCAAGGTGGACGGCAAAGAAAAGATCCTGTCCTATAGCGTGAAAGTTGATGTCGCATCCCGGGAATAGGGGGTTCCCTTGAAGCTTCTTCGCGTGACCCATAGAAGCTTGGATCCTTGCCACAAGAGGTTCGTGGAACCCTCAAGACACCTTCCCAGGACACAAGTATCCGGGACAACAAAGGGGAACATGTCATGTGCGAGTCTGCCGAGTAAAGCTGTGTAACCGCGGTCCAAGCTTGGCATGTTCTGGACCAAAGGCAGCAGGGGGATCCTCTTTTTGGTAGTTGGGCTGGTGACTGAGGGTAGAAAGGTCAAACCATTGTGGTATCCCCTTGAGATAAAACGAGGGCCAGGTCACGAGAGAGGGATGATCTTTGAACACAAGCTAGGTAGGCATAAGAGATAGAGAGAGTTCATCCTAGAGAGACTGCCCAGGAACACATCCTTGTAGCCCGGATACGCCTATCACCTCCATATATCCAGACAAGAAGGAGTAGGGTGTTAAGCTTCTGAGCGGCCTGAACCTGGGTAAACTGCTTGTGTGTTCTACTTCCTGCATCGTACGCTTGCTCGCCTAGATCCTCCTTGCGCCCCTCACCGAATCTCTAAAAGGGGGTCTCTCGACTCCCGGTGTTCGTGACTTCGGACACGACATCTGGCACGCTAGGTAGGGGGCGCAAACGATCTGGAGAGCTTTTCATCGTCAAGTTCAAGGGCAAGCATGAACTCCAGGAAGGCCGAAGGAGAGTCCTCTGACTCCAGCATCGAGGGAAGGCCGCCGTGCATGAGGGCGCCTCCTCTCGGGGCTACTATGAAGATGATGAGGATCACCGCGAGACCTCTCCTTGTTGGCGCCCGGTGGCCACCTGATGTAGTGCAACCTAGGCACACCACACCAACACCACCAATTAGTCCAATGACAAGATCAGGAGTCAAAGCACTTCATGCTAAGGTGACCTCACTCCTCTCTATGTGTGATTTCAACACCCTTTGAATGGTTTGTTACTTCATTCAGATACCTTTTGTATACTTAGGTTTGACCCTCACGAAGATCACCAAGAGAGTGTAGAAGATGGATAAGAGATGAGCCAAGGAGAAGAAGAGGAGCTGATGAAGTCCCAGGCGGGGGTACTACCGCCAGAAGCAGCGGTACTACCGCCAGCACTACCGCCTAAAACAGCTCTCTGGAGGACCCAGCGGTACCTCCAGCGGTACCAGTGGCGGTACTACCGCCAGGTGCAGCGGTACTACCGCCGCGGAAGAACTCGACTCGGGCGGAGGCCCTTGTAATCCCACCTACCTCCCCCTTTTCGTGGCTTAGCCTATAAATACCCCTTCCCAAGGTAGATCTAGGGTTAGACTAAGATTAGACTTGAGTTGAGCTTTGCTCCTTTCCACCCCTTGTTGGTGTTGATTCCTATGGAGATGAATCAAGGCCTCCCCTTGTGGAGATGAATCAAGACCTCCCCTTGTGGAGAAGATCCCTCTAGTGGATTCAAGGCTTCTTCTTATAGTTGAGACTACTTGCTAATCTTTCCTCTTTGAGTGACTAGATTGGATTGCTTGGGTTGAGCAATAAGATAAACAATCCTAAGGGTAAGGTTGCTTGGAGATTGAGAATCGGGGGCTGACCTTGGGGATTTGTTACCGGTTGATTTCGTCCGGGTTGCTTTGCTAGTTATCTTGTGTTTGACTTTTCTCCTCTCGTGTTCTTCGTGTTCTTTGTATTCTTCGTTCATCCGCCCTCAATCCGTGAAAATCGGGACCCTACCCGCATCATATGGTATCAGAGCAAGGGTTGACACAGATTGATTTGTGTTTCCACCCCAAATCCACCAAATTTTTCTTTGATTTTGAGAAATTCGAAAATTTTGCAAAAATAGCCCCAAATTGCTTTTGGCCCGATCTGTGAATCTTGTGCATTTTGGTAAGTTTTGAGCCATAGATCTATGGCTAAACGAGTTGATCTACCTTCCTTTGTGTTCCCATAGCCTAATTCCAGCATTTGGCCCTCCGATTTGATGTTTTCGTGCAAGTTTTTCCGCCCAAAATTGGTCAAAATCGCGTTTTCGGGCAAGAAATAGAGTTCCGTAGCGGTACTACCGCTCCTACCAGTACTACCGCCAACGGTCCCGCAAAAACGGCTCTCTGTTGCTCCTAGCGGTACTACCGCTCCTCCCCGTGGTACCATCAGAAAACTAAAATTTCATAAAACTGTTTTGGCCACATCTTTTGATTCCGGACTCCATTTTTGGCGTTTTTTGGATCGTTTCGAAGCTACGAACAAGACCTTCATCACCATTGCGAGAGATCCAACATCCACCATCATCAAAATTCGTGGGCAAGCACGAACCTTCTACACAAAAGTGTATAGATCGTCGACGAAAGGTATAATCATCACTAATCTTTTCCCCTTGCCATTCCTTTGTGAGCCACACTATATCTTTGCGATTACCATGTCCTATTGAGGCTAGCTCTTAATGATTTCTTGGGCTTTGCACATTTGCACCGTGTAGTTTCCGAGCAAAAGTACTTGCGCTAGTTGACATATATCTTGTGTTGGCATCAAAGAAGTGAGTGTGCAAAAGAGAAAAGAATCAAAAGAGCAACGATAAAAGAAGCAAAAAGTGCAAGAAAAGAAAGAGACACCACTTGCCATATCTCTTGTAGGAAGCGCGCAAGCTCGATGAACATCTAGTAGGTGGTACATTTTGTGCAAATCTAGTAGCCCACAAAGAATTTGCAATCGAGCTAGTGGCTCTCATTGTACTTGTGCAACACGAGCTTATAGTCTTCGCTAGGATTATTTGGTTCTTTAGCTCACTTCTTGGTTGCATAAGTCCCATTTATCTCTCCGTGCGTGTGTTTCCTTGACATTCTTTCCTCTTATTTGAGATTGACTTGTTTAGCTTTGTGATCATCGTGATTCTTTACTTGCCTTTACAATATCTTGGTTTACGGATTGGTTTGATTTGCTTTCCACCTACTGATGATGTGGATCACATGTTCGTTGGGAGACCCCAAGAGGAAGGTATGAAGCAGTGTAGCAGCAGTTTCCCTCAGTATGAAACCAAGGTTTAATCGAACCAGTAGGAGTAAGAAATCACTTCTGAAGGTTGTCAGTGGCGCGCTGACGTGGAACCTGCACACAACATAATCAAACTACTTTGCCCCAACGAAACAGTGAGGTTGTCAATCTCACCGGCTTGCTGAAAACAAAGGATTAAACGTATGGTGTGGAAAACAGTAGTAAATTGCAGAGAATGAAAAGGAACAATGATTGCAGTAGGTTGTATTATCAGTGTAAAAGAATGGACCGGGGTCCACAGTTCACTAGTGGTGTCTCTCCATAAAAGATAACTAACATGCTGGGTGAACAAATTACAGCTGGGCAATTGATAAAATATTGAGCGCATAACAATGCATATATATAACAAGATGACTACTATGATATTCAGTTGGGTATCACGGCATAATACATAGACCGTTATCCAACTGCATTTATGACTAATAATCCACCGCCAGGTTAACATCCGTGTCCCCCGTTGGTTATAAGTTGCAAGCAACAGATTATTGCATTAAGTAAAGTGCGTAATGTAAACAACACAATTATCCTTAGACAAAGCATTGCTGTTTTACCCCTAGTGGCAACAACACATCCACAACCTTAGAAGTTGCTGTGACTCTCCCAGATTACTGGAGACTGAACCCACTATCTAGCAAACACAATATTCAATATTCATCGGATCCTAGCAAACACAACATGTAGCATTACAAATAGATGATCTTGATCATTTTAGGCAGCTCACAAGATCTAAACATGATAGCACTAGGAGGAGAGACAACCATCTAGCTACTGCTATGGACCTGTAGTCTAAGGATGACTACTCACGCATCACTCGGAGGCAGGCATGGCGATGTAGAGCACTCCGGTGATGATTCCCCTCTCCGGCAGGGTGCCGGGAAGAGTTTCTGAACCCTCCCAAGCTAGGGTTGACGGCGGCGGCATCTCTGGAACTTTTCGTGGATAATGGCTCGGGTATTTAGGGTTTACGCGTCGGGAAGATTATATAGGCGAAAGGGCGGCGGTTGGAGATGCCCGTGGGGCCCACACCACCCCACGGCGTGGCAGAGGGTGCGGCCACGCCGCCCCATGGTGTGGCTGGCTCGCGGCCCCCTCCGTCTCTCATTTGGACTCCGTGTACCTATTGGAAAAATAGGAGGTCCTGTCCAAGTTTCGTCCAATTCGAGAATATTTCCGGACTAGCTTTTCTGGAATACGAAAACAGAAGAAGACAGGAACTGGCACTGTGGCATCTTGTTAAAAGGTTAGTCCCAGAAAATGCATAAAAATGCTATGAAGTGTATATAAAACATGTAGCAATTGGCATAATATAAGTATGGAACATCAGAAATTATAGATACATTTGAGACGTATCACCTACCATACCTTCATATCCTCATAAGTGTGTGTGTTGGGTGTTAGAACCGGATTCTCTTTCGTCAAGCAACTCTATTCTTATGATATAGTTTCTCTTGGTTCTCTATTTCCACACATTTCACATGTTCTTGAGATCATGTTTAGGGGAAGTACAAACGGAAGCTCAAGCTCGGATGATGATATCCATGGAGGAATTGAAGGTGACAATGGCTATGTCACACACACGAGTTCGTGGGCCTTCGACACCTTGTTCGTGATGGGCTAGGTCGCTATGAGCGCCGTCTTCAAGCACAAGAAGCCAACATCAATGACCAAATGGTGCTTGTGACCAAAGCTATCAACAATCTTGCACAACATCGCTCCTCTTCAAGCTCGCGCCGCACAAGGAGCACCTCACGGTCGACACAACCACGACATGCGCATCATGAACCACATCAAAGTCGTCAAGGCATCCCAAGGCGCGACGAACATGCTCGACATCACCATGAAGTGGAACACCCACCTTCTCCGCGCGCACACCATGACAATGGGCATCAAGAACAACATCGACCAAATGGTGGACGTCGTGAATGAACTCCTTCACCACCACCTCAACATCACGACCGTCAAGACCCTTTGGCAAATGACAATGGTGTCCCGGGTGATCATGACTTTAGGGATCAAGGTCGTCGTCACCGCCATCCTCCAAGACCACGCCATAACAATCGTGCGCATGGAAACCATGAAGAGGATCATACTCATAATGAGCCTCGTCAACACCAAGAGCATCGTCCTCACAATGAGCCTCGCCACAGCCAAGAGCGTTCGCATGATCGTCACCAACACAAAAACACCGAATCAAGTGATATGGAGTCCAACCAACATCTTGATGATGGACTACACCGAAGGAGACGTGGACGTGCATTCCCACCTCCAAACCGTCGAGACGACGATGACAATTTGAACAACCATCGCTTTGATATGCCCAAGTTCTAAGGAACAAGTGACCCGGAAGCGTACCTTTCATGGGCACTCAAGGTTGACAAGATCTTCCGAGTCTGACACTACTCGAGAACAAGATGGTTTCCTTAGCATCAATGGAATTCGAAGATTATGCTCTTTTGTGGTGGGAACAACTTCAAGATTCACATTTGGACAACCATCAACAACCAATCAACACTTGGGTTGAGATGAAGGAAGCGATGTACAAGCGCTTTGTGCCAAGTCACTACAGTAGAGACTTGTAAAAGAAGTTGCAAGAGTTGAAGCAAGGGTTGAAATTTCCATGATGAGAGCCAATATTGAGAAATCGGAAGAACAATCCATGGCTCGCCTCGTGAATGGTCTCAACTATCCAATCAAGAAGATTGTGTAATTCCAACCCTATGCCACCTTGGTTGAGCTAGTACATCAAGCAACAAAGGCCGAGCGGCACGTGCTTAAAGAGCTCAAATACCTCAAGGCAAAGGCATTCTTCGCTAACAAGCCTTCATCATCCACGCCTACATCCGCGCACGCTCCTCCTCAAGCAAACACTAAAGGTCCTCCAAGAGCTTCTACACCATCCACTCAAAATACTCAACCTTTCAAGAAGGCATCTCCCTCAAGCAACACACCTCAAAGATCTTCCGTCGGCACAAGAGGATTGCAATGCTTCAAGTGTGGAGGACAAGGACACAAATCCTTCAAGTGTACAAACAAGAAGATCATGATTGTCAATGACGCGGGAGAATACGAGTCTATGAGTGAAGATGAGTACAATGCTTTGAACCAAGCCACCACAACACAAAATGTTGAAGAAGACTCCAATGACATCTATTGCGATGGCGATAACAACCCTTCATTGGTTGTGGCAAGAGCATTGACCTCCAATGTCCAAGTAGAAGAAGACCAAAGATGCAACGTGTTCCAAACAAGAGTGGGAATCAATGGAAAGTCTATAAAGGTCATCTTCGATGGTGGAAGTTGCCACAACTTGGCTAGTAAAGAACTTTGTGACAACTCAATTTGAAGTTCAAGAAGCACCAACATCCATATCATGTGCAATGGTTGAGCGATTCTGGATCCGTCAAGATTCAACATATGGTGCATGACAAGGATATACATCACGGGTACCCTACCATAAGGGTACCTAGTGCACGTGTCGCTAAGGTCCAACTATCAAGAGCCTACATGAAGCCCATGACGAAAGGTCCAACAAGATGGAGTATCCTCCAAGATTAGACATAGGCATAGTCGGTTTAGGCTTTCCTTACATGTAATCTGGGTCGGTTACGAACTCCCGGAGCGAGCCTATTATATAAAGGTTGGGAGGGCCGCCGATCCAGGACAAGCAATACTCGAACCACCAAAAGCTCTAGCGAGATCGACATCTTGCCGGAGCCTCTCTGTAACCGCATAATCTCACACGATCAATACCAGACAAGCAGGAAGTAGGGTGTTACTCTCTGGAGGCCTGAACCTGGGTAAATCTTTGCCTCTGCTTGTCAGCCGACGAAACTACCAGCACTACCACGTTCTCTCCCCACAATCTCAACCCTAGGTCCTTAACCATGGATTTGATGAGTTAACCCCTCGTCCATTGGCGCCGTCTGTGGGAAAGAATAGTGCTGGACTCACGGTCTCTTCGGCTCCATCGGAAAACGGCAATTCGCCGATCGGATCTACAAACGGCAACTCGCCGGCTGCATCAACAAACCAGAACTCGCCGAATCGGGCGGCACACGGCAGCTCGCCGACTCACTCGACAAACGGCAGCACGCCAGCCTCACCTGCAAAAAGCACATCAGATCCTCTGACGGACTTCGAGCCACACTCGCCAGAATTCCAGGAGACGTTCGCTGATCTCGAGTCAGGTTTGGGTTTAACCGTTGGCTCGTTCAATTTTTTCGTAAACAAGCTTGGTGTGCAGGACTTGACAGATCCACGCCAACTCGCGACTTCCGCACCCGAGGCTCCATCGGTTGCGGCTCCTTCGACTGCAGATCCATCACTGCGTCCATACCATCGTCGATCCTCAAGCTGCTCGTCTGCAACAACCATGTCGACTCGAGAGATCAACGAGCTCATTGAAGAACTCCAAGGTGAGGAGGCCGAATCAGCATACCACAAAACGATCCCGAGCTCGATCTCCCACTCGAGGATAGCTTGGACTGCGGGATCTCCCTGAGCGACTTCGACAAGCCCGAAACTCATATCGACAACCACGTCAACTCCGAGATCTGCACCAACAACAACCTCGACTTCGAGATTCATAACAACTTCGCTGACACCGAGATGAGCATAGGAGAGGAAGACATCGACAGCGAGATCCATCCAGATGGACCACTCGACGAGCATATCGACTCCGACATGAGCCTTGATGAAGACGTCGAGTCCATGACGGGACTCGAAAACACATACACATACCCTCGGGTGATCCCAGCAGGTCTACGTTGCCTTCGCCGCAGAATCATATGATGCTGCGGCCAGTCGCAGGCCTACAGAATTCCCATGCATAGTACTATGCTGGATGGAGTCACAAATCTCACAATTACTGCTGAGATGGCAGCAAAAGCAGATAAAGTCATCAAGGAGTGCACAATGATGCCAGCAGATGCAACACGAGAGGAGATGTTGACCTTCCAGTACTTCAACTGGCAGGAATCGCTTCTACTGCAGCAGATCAGAGCAACACTCGAAGAACGTAAAAAGCAGGCTAGCTTGTCGAGTGCACGAAGAAGACAGCTCTCCCTGAGCTCCACCGGGCGAGCAGACACAAGACCCAGATCAACGCTGTCACACCTCGCGGCAGATGAGAGGCAGCACTGACCCGCAACTTAGGCCACTCTTCATGACATTCGACGACGAGGGAGTGCCAGTACCCAAAACAGCTGCGGGTGCTCTCTTTACTGCTGCAGCATACCTAGAGGCAATCAAGCCTCCAGCGGATGACCCCAATGCAAAATTACATCGCCAACAGATCAAATCACTCCCTAGCGGCGAAGGCCATACGCCAAATGCCAAAAACTCCAGGAGGATTCGAGACCATGCCATCATAGACACGCGTCGTGAGAACAATAATCGCAGTGGTCGCCGTCACCACTCGAAGGAAAGAGCGGCTCACATTGGCGCAGGTCCAGGAGCAGATCACGCAGATCTTACAGTAGCGACTCGTACTCTATATCAGGAGCCTGAGCCACACGGAGCTCTGTGCTTCACTTGACGCGTCCGCGAGACGCGATGCCCAAAGGGTTCAAACTCACATCTGAACAGCCGAAATACACGGGTCGACAGGAACCTTTAGGATGGCTGGAGGACTACAGACTGGCTGTCGTGTGCCAGCGAGGCACGAACATCACAGCCATGCAATACATATGACTTATGCTCGAAGGCACAGCCCGCGACTGGCTCAAAGCTACCTCCATCAACATAGACTCGTGGGATCACTTCCGCGCAGACTTCATCAAAAATTTCGAGCCTCTGTGTGAGCGCCAAAAAAGTTGAAGAACAGCGAGCCTGCGTTCAACGGTCAGACGAAACGTTGAGGTCATACATCTGACGATGGACTGTGATACGCAACTCAGTTGGGGGCCTCGCCAGGCGAGACTTCAAAGAAGCACTTGGTCGCCAAAAGCCAACCTCTGTGGCTAACCTCCTAAAGATCGCGACTGAGTGGGCAGACGGAGAGAAGACATGGCGCGCACCACACGCGGGTCCTCACCCGTGACAATCATGAAAGCGGCAGTCGAAGCCGCAGAGACTCATACAGAGACGACCGGAGGCGCAAACGTTCAAAACGTCACTACGACGACGACAGACCCGAATTCATGGCGGCTGGTTCTCACACCCCGCAATGACCAAGACAGAAGCGACCGACGGTCAGAAGATCGAGGGACAGTCGAGATGATCGCCGGGACAGTCGAGATGATCGCCGGGACAGTCGAGACCGCGGCCAACGCAGACAGCTACAAGAAGAAAGTTGGCGCAAGTCGCGCTCCGGCGCACAAAACGAGCGATCATTCGATGACAAGATGGATGCTGATTGCAGATTCCACCTGTACAAGGGGGAAGACGGAAAATTGCGCTCCAATCACTCGATGAGAAACTGCAGAGAATTCGACCAACTAGCGTCTGAATACGTGCAACTCAGAAAGGCAACAGCCGCACACGCACCCGCACCTGCACCTGTGCCTCAGCCAAACAATGTGCCTGTTCTGATGGCACCACCTCCACCACCACAGCCTGCGCAGGCGGAAATATCGCGGGTGCCATACACCCGTACCTCGGGTGGACGAACCTCAGTACCCTCCGCCCCAAGGGCAGATGTACATGATACAGAAAGGTCGCCCTTCCAACAGGGAGCAAAAACTTCGCACTCGACAAGTAAATATGGCGGTCATGTCTCCTGCCGTAACTGAATTCTTGAAGGGATCCGAAACTGCAATAAGCTTCAGCAGAGAGGACCACCCACCATCGGTCGTTCGTCCAGGGCACTCTGCTCTGGTACTCGACGCACAAATTGGAGGCTACGCCATGTCCAAGGTCTTCATGGATGGTGGCAGCGGCATAAACATCATCTTCGCAGATACGCTCCGCAAAATGAACAGGTCAGTCGAAAACCTGCCAAAATCCTCAAATACCTTTCACGGTATCGTCCCAGGCAAAGCAATAAGCCCAGAAGGCACCATACAACTCGACGTTACGTTCGGGGACAAAAACCACTTCAGGACAGAGTCGATTGAGTTCGAAGTTGTCGACTGGAAGTCACAATACCACGCCATACTTGGACGCCCGACGTTCGCTCGATTCATGGCGGTCCCACACTACGCATACCTCCAGCTAAAGATGCCTGGACCAAAAGGAGTAATCACAGTCAAAGGAAACTTCCAAAAGTCGACTCTTGCGACCGAGAGTTTAGCAAAATCTCTGAGATGTTCGGCATGGAAGCAACACTCGCCGATCTAGCGGTCTCCAACGATCGAACACTTATGCCGGAGCACAAGAAGGTGGCAGTCGACAGAGCATTCAATGCCACCAATGACACAAGGTCGCATCAGGTGCACCCGACTGACCCGACCAAGACAGTCAATGTCTCTTCGAGTCTGCCTATCGCATAGGAAAGCGCGCTCGTCGAATTCCTCCGTGAGAACTGGGATATATTTGCGTGGTGTCCAGCCGACATGCCAGGTATTCCCAGGGAATTCGCCGAGCACTCTCTCCAATTATTTCCAGATGCTAAACCAGTCAAGCAAACAATGCGCCGCATATCCGGCCCGAAAAGAACCGCAGTCGAAGCCGAAGTCGACAGACTACTCGCAGCAGGTTTCATCAGAGAAATCAAGAAATCACAATGGGTGGCCAACCCCGTACTTAGAGAAGAAGCACACAGATATCCTTCGGATGTGCGTAGATTTCACAGCACTCAATAAATGCTGTCCAAAGGATCACTTTCCACTACCTCGAATCGACCAGATCGTCGACTCCACCGCCGGGTGCGCTCGCTTGTCCTTCCTGGATGCTTACTCAGGTTACCACCAGATAAGGATGAAGGAAGAGGATGAAGAGAAAACGGCGTTCATAACCCCACTCGGGGTCTACTGCTACACAACATGCCTTTGGGCTCAAGAACGCAGGCGCAACCTACCAGCGCATGATGCAAGACTGCCTCAAGAAGCAAATTGGGCGAAACGTCCAGGTCTACGTAGACGACATCGTCATACAAGGGAGGAAAACACACTACTCGATGACTTGCGAGAGACGTTCGCAAACCTCAAACGCTTCCACATCAAGCTCAACCCGAAGAAGTGCACGTTCGGCGTGCCAGCCGGGCAGCTCCTGGGGTATCTAGTCTCGGCTCGTGGAATCGAGGCGGACCCGGAGAAAATACAGGCCATCTTGATGATGCAAAGGCCTTCAAAGCTCCATGACTGCAAAAATTAGCGGGTCGAGTGGCAGCACTCAGTCGATTCATCAGCAAACTGGCGAAAAAGCACTCCCGTTCTATCGACTGATGAAGAAAGCAGACAAATTCGAGTGGACGCCAGAAGCCGAAGCAGCCTTCACGACCTCAAGCGAGTCCTCACAAGCCCTCCAATCCTCGTCGCACCAAGGGAACGAGAGCCACTATACCTATATGTCTCCGCAACTAACAGGGTGGTAAGTACCGTACTGGTAGTCGAACGCAGGGAGGAGGGACACGCCCAAAGCATACAACGCCCAGTCTATTACTTGAGTGAAGTGCTCTCCATATCAAAGCAGCGGTACCCGCATTATCAAAAGCTGGCCTACGCCGTGTTCATGTCCTCAAGGAAGCTGACGCACTACTTCGCGAGCACCCGATCACTGTAATCAGCACCTCAGGGATCGGAGACATCCTCACAAATCCAACGCAACTGGGCGAGTCGCAAAATGGCTCATCGAGCTAGGACCACGAGATATCAAGTATGATTACCCGAAGGCCATCAAAGCACAAGTCTTACCTGACTTCCATACCGAGTGGATGAAGCTCAGTTGCCAGGAGCACCAGATGTGTCCAAC